>BMAT01009017.1:28219-38337 GCA_019649035.1 Elysia marginata
GTTCGCACATTTACTAAGGATTAGACCATCTGCCAACCATGTCCATTTACTGAAAATTACTGGCAAACGTACTCACCCCTTTTAAAAGTTGTTGAAAGTTATGACGGATCAAGGTATGAAAGAAGCAGCGTGTCTGTTTGTCTTTTGTTTTTGGTACCTTGAACCTTCCACTGGGTGCTATCCGACTCTCGTCCTATTCTTTTCGAAGAGGGTGGGTCTCATCTTTGAGTATACTCTTCATTTTTCTTACACTGTACTATTCACACATTGCCTTGTTATTTTCTTGTCTCATTCAAATATCCCTCCCGCTTTAAAATGATTTTGTCCAGCTGATTGTGATCTTGCTTAGAAATGTTCCCACCCCAACAAACAAATCCGAAAACTGAAGGCACTACCCAATACTGAGGAGTAAAACATTTGCAGGAGTTTCTTGTCCACACTGGAAGACCTAAGTTTTATGAGGAAAATTAAACATGGTTTTTATCTTCTTAACAATGTTTTCTGTTTTGTTTTGTGAGTCCTGAAATGCCTTGAAAAACACTTAAATCAGTGTTTGAAAGTACTTGTGTCATTTGATCAAGTATTGGCAGTTCTAGGTAATTTTCAATAGCCTAGCGTCTTTCATTTATGGGTTACAAGGTAGGGAAACTTACTTTTTGGGATAGACCTCGTAACCTGTTGTTAGGACATTGTGTTTGTGAAATTGTTGAAATTGACAGTCTAAGCTACCAACATTCTCAATCATAGACCCTTAACCTATGGTTAGGCCATGTGTTTGTGAAATTGATGAAATTGGTAGTCTAATAACATTCTTACTCGTAGACCCAGTATTTATCTAAGATTTTAAATTGTTCCAGGAATTTTTTTTCTTTCTTGCAAACCATTCTTACTTCCTAGTCTTTTTTGTCAAGCAATTAAGCTATCTGAATCCATTGCTGTTTGTATTTTGCACTTCATCTACCTAAAGCTCAGAAATTTAGATCGAGCATAGACTCTTACTATAAAGTTTAATCTTAAAACACTTACAATAGGCTTTACTTTAAAAAAAATGCAATTTTTAAAGTAAGTTGATGGAGGTCATATGGATATCAAAGACAAAATCTAGCGGTGCTTCTCTTTTAAAAGAAAAAAAAACTGATAATGGTAATTATGATCCTCTACACCAAATTCATAGCAGTTTTATCTAGTGTAATCTAGCTTGTTTATTAGCACTAGCTTCACCTTAAGTTGGGCGTAAAATGTATCCAAGGAAACACTATGTCAACTGGAGGTTACAACAGATGTGCTATAGCCACTAGATTTTAATCTAAGTCTAGATATTAAAACAAGGGTGCTTTTTGTGTAAATATTTGTGTATGTGAGAATGGATTATCAGTTACTTCACTAAAAGTTAAGTGGAATCCTTGTAGAAGTTTAAGTAAAATTGTTAATCTATGAAATCCATAGGTAGAGGCGTGAAGTTTCCTTTTGAGACAACCAGGCCATGAGATATAGATTGGGATATTTTTAAAGCTTGATGGTGATTGTAAATTTGGTTCAAGGATAGCCTTAGAAAATCAAATGTATGTATCTGAATATAACATTCGAATTGTATGAAAGGAGTATCATGTTCTAAAATTAAATATTAGGCTTTTGGACCAAGAGGTCTAAGATTCAAATCTTGGCCCCACAGGTTGATGAGAAGTTTTATGGGAAAGGCTCCTTCATATCTTTTTATCTCACTTAGGTATCCTGTTATGCTGTTAGAAAGCCAAAGTCGGGCAGTGTTTTAACTGCTGCTCTTTTGTAGGTTCAGGGCTTATAATGGTAGCTGATGGTCTGCTGCAAAATTCATGGTTTGTAGTTTGAAACTGCAGTGGATTAAGCGATTTATAGAAGCACTTATACATTTTATTTATCTGTGTCTATTGAAGTGTACATGTTTTTGTCGCGCCATTGTAGTTTACGATCAAATTGATGTATTCTCAGGTGTCAACATAAATTATAATGATAGTTAAGTCCTCTGGATTACAACAGTAATTGCTACTTTTTGCTCATTTTAAGGTTTAAAAATTGATTAATTCAGAACTGCTTTAATTGCAGGATGTTTTACCATCCATGTTAAATTGATGAACAATGTTATTTTTTTCTAAATACTGAAGGTTACCAAGACCTAGGCAACCCAAGCAAAGCCAAAAGTGTGAGTCAGCATTCAGTGCCTGTTGCTGCTGGCAGTGTCCCCATGATAGGAAATGCCTTATCTGGTGTAGGTGCTGGTGAGGAGCCTGTGATGATCATGAGTGGTGGTCCAACCCCACTGCTGTCTGGAGAAATGCTTTTAAGGACAGATGGAAACCCAACCCCTCCCCTACCACCAACAGTGTTGTCAGTTTCTTCCCAGAATTCAGCAGTTCTGGCAAACGGTTACATGGCTGACCCTCCTGTACCTTTACAGCCCTCAGCAGCTGTGCTTGGAAGGGCGCTGCATACCCTTCATCGGGGAATTGGTGGGCTTAGTGGCTACAAGGTAACGGCTCAGCCTACACATACGACACCTGGTCTGCATACTGTTACAAAGATACCTGGTCTAGACCATCCTTCACTAGGAGCTGCAGGGGCTAAAAACGGCAACACTGGCACTGGTCCAGGTGTGAATGGCAACAATCCTGGCCTAATACCTCATCCCACTCCTGTGATTCCCCCACATCACCATTCCTACATGCCTCCTCCTGTGGCAGGCCCTCCCCACCAATCAAACAACAATGGTAACAACAGCAACATTATTACAAGCAGTTCTGGTGCCAGCAATGGTAACACTCAGCTCATTTCTCACCCTCCACCTGCACCTCCATCACATGCTGATGCAAATTACCCGCTAGCCCTCTACCCTATGATGTATGCAGCTCATGCTGCCTCTCAACATCACCAGCAGAGAGGAATTGTGACATCAGTTGCTGGCTCAAGTGTAATGAATTCCACCCAATCTAACCAGTCAGGTCACTCTCCATCACCTCGAGGTGGTGATGTTTGTGGAGGGGGAATATACAAACCACATGCAGGTGAAGCTTTGCCATCAGAGCCGCCATCTAGTGCAGACCAGCGCGGAAGTCCAACTAGTCAAACTCCTCCTCACCAGCAAGTGGGATCAGTGAAGGCCCAGTCTCACCCATCTGGACAGCATTCAAGCACACCCAGTCCCCCCCTAGTTCAAAGTTCAGGAACCGTTAAGGCCTCCTTTTTGCCTGTGGGAAATGTCATAGCCTCATCTTCAATGTTAGCCGCCGGAAATGAGCCTGGGCCTGTGGGTATGAGAGGCAATACAGGTGGAGGACAAATGCTTCCATACTGTCTTGTTTTGTCCGCTCAAAATGGTATATTTCAACATATTTATGCGCATCATCCGCACCAGCAAGCAGGAGGTCATCATTCACAGCCGCCTCCTCCTCCGCCAACCTTTCCAAATGGCTTAGGCCCAGGTGCCCACCCTCACGCTCATGACCCTTTTATGCGGCCAATAGCTGCAGCTCCACAATTCACTGCAGGTGGGCAAGTACCACCAAATTTTTACGGTAACAGCGTTTATCCTCCCCCACACCTTCACAATCAACACCACTTTCAACATCAGCACCATCAACTTCCCAACAACAACTGCAGTAGTCATCAGGGTCGCAACACAAATAGCCCAGCAGGAGCAAATTCATCAGCTGCCTCTCAGCTTCAGGGCAAGGCTTTTTGCTGCAACTGTGGCCAGCCAGGTCATCGAGCAGCAGACTGCAAAGAGAGCACAATGGAAAACATGTCCAGTAAGCAAAGTATTTAGAAGCTAGAAAAATTTTGAAACAAAACTGCAATGTCCTAACTTTTATATACTGCAAATCGATATTACAGTTAAAGAAATGTCTTAACTTTTTGCATTTTTTTAAAATGGTTAGGGTATTGTGAATGAATTTAGCTTTTTACTGACATTAGTGACAGCTTATTAGAACTAGTGTATTTTTGTCTCATTTCAGTAGTATTTCATAAATTTATTATGACATTATTTGGTAATGTGAAAATTAGTATATCAGAGTATTTTACTGCAATTCCTTTTTTTTTTCTTTTTCAGATTCATATCGGTTAAATTTTGAACCTAAAGCTGACCCACAATAACACAGGCTTCAATTGTGTGTCAAAACATCCAAGCCTGGACCCTCACCAATTGACACCAGAATTACGGAAATTTTACCTGATAACAGATCTGCCTTTCAGGTGTTATTTATTCTGCTCTGTGTGTGTGTGTGTGTATATAAGTGTTCACAATGACTTGCTCCGTATATTTGTCCACATTGTGATCATGCAGATAAATAAGGTAATATTACATGGGGTTCACTGTTAATGGTGGCGAGATCACACTGTGTTTGTGAGATATCTAGGTGGATAACGTTGTATATACATATACATTACATTTACATTTTATTTCAACTTGTCAGCCACTATTTCTTCAGTCAAAATACTTTGCTATTTTTTGGCCCTCATAAACAAGTAAGCTTTCTGAAAAGTGGTAACTGTTAAAATTATAGGTTCTCTTTAAAGTAATATTTAAACTGCTGTTAAATGGTTGTACTTTAAAAAATAACGTGCTGCAATAAAAATAAATTAAAAGTTAAGTTGAGAAATGAATTCTGATTTGATTAAAAAATAAACCCCTAAAAACTAAATTGGATTAGTTCTCATAATTGTCATAAAGTTATTGGGACAAATTTTTATTGAAGAATAGCGAAGTCAGAAAAATGTACAAAAACATGTAATTTAGTAATAAAATGCACTTTCCTCTAATTACTGTCCATTAAAATCCCTACTCATACTGAAAGGAAATTGTAGATGAACTCTTTTTTGTAATACAATTAGTACAAAAAAAGGGAAAGGAAAGGGCAGGTTCCCCAAATATGAATTTTTGTCAATCATACTTTAAAACAATCTTATAGAATACTTTCATATACGCTTAGATCTAGTGCTTTGGAAGAAATATTTTGGCATTCCTATGGTCTTTGAAACTTACAACATCAAGATGTCTAAACTTACCCCCTAAATGAAGCACAATTAAGATTGTCATTCCCTATTGCGGGAAAGATGAATCTATATGACAAAACCTTTATGTATAATCAGGTTCAAATCATTGCATATTGAAAGCATTAAAAATCTGGATTTTTAAACTCCCTAACCAATAAGAATATATATACATGTACTAAAATCAATTTGTGTTATTCCATTCATGTGTAGATATAGATAGATCTAAGGTCATTAGCAGGTTGAGAGGAGAGAGGCAATCAGAACCTTTCTTTCTTTTTGGACACGCTGGCTGATTACGAAAATAGATAACATTAAATTATTTTTGTTATACTGGTTTATATTGCTTAGGAAAGAAGTCCACAAGGCTGTTGTTTTTTGAAAGGCTTGTCCACAAGATTTAATCGTGGAGTCAAGGAGATAAGGGGCTTATTTAGTTTTCCAAACTAAAAACTATTTCACTTTTTTGTTGACTGCACATCTTGCTTCAAACAGCCATTGGGCATAAGCAGACATCTCAATGATATGGCCCATTTCACAACAAAAGAGTCATGTTTGGAAACTTTAAAATACTGTTGGAATCTATACTTAAAAATATATAGAAGGCTGAAACAGTGAAAGGGTTTTTTTTCGTTGTATTGATATAAGACAGGAAAACCCAATTCAAAATTTTCTTATTTGGGTTGTAAACAAAATACTTGTATTCAACCTTCACAAAGGCCAGCAACTATATGAAAAGTTTTGTTTAACAAATGTCCTTTAGCAATTTTTTTTACACACAGTTGGTTTTAAAAGGTGTCATGGTAACTGACATTACATCTGAAACTAAACAACTGAAGGAACATAATAGTATTTACTCTAGACCTATTTTAATAGTAATATTAAGTTTATTCATATGGGGCATTCCCTCAATAGGAGCTCAAAGCGCTTTACATTTTATCTTAACAAACTTCAGTCTACTTAGTTAAAAACGCATACAGGAATGTCACTTATTTAAAAGTAGTTAGTTATAAAGATAAAAGCCTACTTAAAGCTGCATACTAAATATAAATCAGCCCTTTAAAAGTATATAAGTTAGCCATAAACATACATTTTATATAAAATACATTGAATTCATTAAAGTGAATCATTTTTCAAATCTAGGTAGAAGAGTATTTTTGGAAAAAGAACAGATTTATGTATCATTTCCTTAAAATATCCATGAATAAATACTTTCAACTTGATGCATTGTACAGTCCTCCAAACAGATGGTTGAAAGTAATAATACTTTTATTATCTGTTTCAAAACTGCCTGAGTACAGGTGTCTTGAGGGATTGTTAGTACAGAATTACGCACAATCATAATGCCCATGCTTGATAATGGATCATGATTGCATTTTTAACTCTCTTCCTTCCTCTTGTATAGACATTGATCACCAGTGATCGATGACGTCATGAGTAAATAAATTAACCATTTGTCAGTGAATCAAAGCAGAAACTTATTTCCTACCAATAATAAAAGCTAAATATACCCTTTGAAATCAACAGAAACATATTTTGATTTAACTTGTATTAAATTATTAGGTGCCCAAAATGCTGTTTTCTCGTTACCAGCCTATCGCCATCATGAATGTAGTTAATACTATGGTAGACATTGTTATTCTTCATGTTGAAAAAAAAACAGCTAAAAACCAACAAAGAGATTTTTTTTTTTTTGAAAATTTGATTTCGACCAAAGTGTGAAGATTTATTTTCTTTCATTATCAGATTTTATGGTGTGAGAAGTCTATTTGGGGGCCTAGATAGCTCAGTTGGTAGTGGCTTCGCTCCGTGGCCAAGAGGTCGCGGGTTCGAAACACAGCCGAGCACAGTCCGGGCCCCTACTGGTTGGGTCGGTGTCAGTATAATGTGAACGGCTGAGGCTAAGTCATGGTATCCCCGCTAGTCTCTGGGTGGCAGCCCGTACATTGTCATTGGGACCCAAGCCCTGAGAGCACCTTTGAAGTGGAATTGGGCTTGTAAAAATACCCTTCAATCAATCAATTGGTAACAAAAGTAGGTCAAAATACTCAAATTGTGTAATAATATGTGAGATCATGTATAAAAATATTTTACAATAAAGCCCATTCTTTTCCCCATCAAAACAGTGTAGTGACTTAGGCCTCTCTAAAGTTGCACTTGTACAAAAGCTGTACAAAAAGTAGACTATCACATCCTGATTCGACTCATAAAGCTGTAGGGTAGGAAGAGAGTTTATTGTGATGCCCATGTTTAATACCGGATCTTAATTGCATCTGCCCTTTCACACAAAATATGTTGTCAAATCTAAAAAAACCCAATAAATAGAAGTCTTGTTCACCCTTTCTGTTTACACATTGGGTGACAGGGTGTTCTTGCTACAGAAGGCTTTAAGTTATTTTGAGATTTTCTGCAAATGAAAACAATAATGATATCACAATGGTAGCCAACAGTGTCTCCAACCTCCAGCTGTCAAATTATCTTAAAATCAACTCCACACCTTGAGTTCCGTAAGTTTGCCCAAACAACAGCCCCATCCACATGTTCAACCTCATTTGCTCAAAAGTCTTCTGATCAAGAAATTACAAGACGCACAACGAGCCCAGTCTGGGTTGATGCATGTTGTAAGAATCCTCACATTTATGTGAATTTTGTTTCACTGTCGGTCTCAACTAGTGGCGCAGGTGTCTTGGAATGATACTTAATGAAATCTAAAACAGTGCCATTGTATGAATTGGAAAAATGTTCAGCTTCTTGGTATACTTATGTAACAAATTAATCTTAGACAACCATGAGTTTGCTATGATATGTTGAGTTGATTATGAGAAGGATCAGGTAAAGCTTAATCGTTTCTGTCATCACCCATCACTGATAAAAGGAGGCTGAGCCAACTCAAACGTTTGCGTTTCCGTCCTCCTATTGTGCCTGTTGCACATAAGATCTAATGTCTGGATCACCACAACCCTCCATGAATAATATAGATGGCTTATTGCATACAATTTATTGTTTTTCACTGTTGACTCCCTGTGGGCATTTGCTGCTAAAAAGTAATTTTTAAATTTCTTCAAAATAGTTTTTAAGGCCTGTTATTAGCTCAGAAAATGTTTTATTTTGTAATTTTGCCTTTCCGTTGTCATTGTAATAAGAAAAAAGGATATCCATCTTGGATTTCAAGGCAACTTTCCAGACATTGTTCTGCTTTTATGTCTTGAGTTAGAGGTTTGAAACTTAAGATAAAAATTTACAATTGTATTTTAAATATTTTGTCAGTAGGAATTTGTAAAAATCAGTACACTTTTTTAAATTAAATTTTTTAAAATCCTGATGTTTGCTCTACAAATTTATATAAAATTTTATAGTTGTTTTATAAATGAAATAAAATTTTTATTTAAATAGTGCTGAAAACTGTTGACAAATTTAACCCCTTAGCTTCATACCAAATATCAAATCAACCCTATAGTTGTTGATCTTGTTTGGTTAAAATTTGTTGGGTTTTTTTTTGAGAATTTTTTTCGAATTAACTCATTTGAAAGGATAAGTTTAAACCCCTTTTTTAAATATGGTGAGTAAAATGTTCTAAATGACTAATGGAAGACAGCAGGAAACACAACACAATAAACATCATAGAATGCCCAAAAAGTAATTTTTAATATTTTATACCCATATCAGCCCCCTCAAAAGCCTTTAAAATAGGAATATCTTTCCTTCAAAGATAGTTTCATTCAGTTTTTTTTTGTTTTGTTTGTCTGAATGTAGCCCTGGCCTCTATAAGGCTGGCGTGTATTGATTCTTATCGTTGGTGTGGAATGATGTATCAAAAGTGCTCTTAGAGTGTTTTATTCAAGCTGCATAGTGTTTTTTTTTCTTTTGGTGCTACATAAAGGTGTGTACAATCTGCAAGAAGGAAGGCAGAAGAAATTGATATTTTCCCAAGAAATCTTGCTTTTAGATCTAGTTCATTTTGTTCTCAGTAATAAAATAGCTGCTTTGATGCAGATATAACTTGCTACCTCAGAGCCTTAAAATCTCTTATTCATGAGGAATGAACTCTTAGAAGTTTTTCACCTCCCAAAATGGGTCTTTGACCAATACTTTGACTTCGGCCAAAAAATTGATGTGCTAGTTTTGTCAAAGCATGGCCTCATTTAGTTCTGTCAAAATGTCTGTTACCAGCTTTTCCAGATCAAAGTACACATTAACCTTGCTAATTCCTAAAGAAAGCAACAAGAGTATTTCTTACCAATTGCCTTTCTCTTAAGATTTTTTGTTATAAATTCACTAACAGTTCTTATTACATATTTAGCAGCATAGCTTTTCTAGGTATAGGAAAAAAGCAGGTTCTTCATTCTGGGTACTGGGAAAAATTCTTTTTTGACACTGTATGTCTCTAAAACAGGACACCCTATAAGTTCATAAAAATTATTTTTCTCTGAAGTTTTTCTTTTTCCCTCTGTTAATTTGAGACAGAACCTGTCTGCTTTTGAAAGGTTTGCTGAATTGCTGAAATATAGCAAAACATAAATATGGGGAATTTGCTTTTAATTTAAAGATAAATATCCATTTGCTTTTTGCAATGTTAGTTTCTGTGTCAAAATGTTTCAGAGTGTGGAAAGCTTTTTTTGCAGCTGTGGAGGCAGAATTGCTATTTAGCATGGTTAAGTGGTATTAATTTTTTCACATGATAGTGACATTTTTTCCCTGTGTGCTTTCCATTCTGTTTGTTTTCTCTTTCTGCAGTCTTTTTCCCACCTGTATTGCGACAATTATCTAATTTGTTTGTCTCACTCTCAGCACAGTCATTTGAATGATTTTGTGAGCGTCATGTGAACATTTTGTGCTAGGGGTTTATGAAAATGAAATTGTGTTTTTGTACATTCAAATGTGAAGCCTGGTGTTTGTGCAGATTTCAACCTCATTACTACTACTCAAATTACTCCCCATGTGTACTAAGAAAATTACTAAAGACTCTCAAGATCTAAATTTGACTTTATGATCTAAACATTTTAATACTTTGTGTACTCTGCAAATCCATTGACTAGGGTAGAATTAGGCCTACAGGGGTGTAAATCTTTCAGTAGATTTAAGCTGATTTCAGC
>BMAT01009017.1:76591-92833 GCA_019649035.1 Elysia marginata
TTATGTCCCCTCACAGAGGCTTTCACCATTCTATAAGTAGAGTTGACTTTTTTATGTCCCCTTCAGAGGCCGCGGCCTCACTGTAGCTTCAGTTGAGTGTTTTAGTCCCCTGAAAGAGGCCGTGACCTCACTGTAGGCAAAGTTTAGTGTAAAACGCCTCCTAAGCAACTTTTCTAGTTGTCTAGACTTTATGTGCGGATGTGAATGGAGCCAAACAAGCAACCAAATATCTCATTCAGGTGTGTGAGAATGTGCAGACAAGTTTCAACAAATACCTACCCATATCTTTTATACACAATACAGTCATGTGACGGGTGCAAGGCAAGAAAGACAATGCCAATTTCTCAAATATTGGTGTCTTTTTATGACTGGCTTACAGAGTTCTTTCTTGTTTGGAAAATGTACCATAGATTTGCTTTCATGCTTACCAAAAATGTAGGCATACATGAATGGTTGTGTCTTCTTTTGATCAAATTGTACAACTTGTACAAGCTCGAATTTTAAACATTCCCTTTCACAGGAGTCACTTATCTTTACCTTTAAATTATGAAATGGATATCATGTCAAATATTGAGCTGAAAGTGAGATGTGAAACACAAAATTGAATCTGCACATACGCGTACTAGAACTCAGGCCTTCTAAACTTTTTTTAATGTGGCTTTGAAGCAAAAGAAATAGCATTAATAAAACATTTGAGATAAAAAGCAGTAAGGTGAGTTTTACCACTCATTTCTGGTTATGCTTTTGTAACCAATTTGTTGTACCGAGAAATCTTTACTCTGCCCATTGCTTATCAATGATGCTTTGTTGCTAACACTATCAAAGGTTTTAAAAACCAATCAAGTCAAGCACTTTTACTTACTACTATCAATCAAAATCAGAATTAAACTGTAAAAGCCTGGATTGTGTCACATCAGCGGTCTTGAGTAAATTATGAAGCTAAAAAAATATAAGCTTAACAGATTTCCCATACACAAGAGCAGTTGAAAACATAGATGGTCTCGTACTGAATGCAGTCAAGAATAAAATCAACAGAGAAAAATCTAGTGGTGTTATACTTCTTTCCTCAAGATTTTTATTCCTCAGTCAAGCAGCAAATAGCAGAAGGTATGAGCATGACAAAATTGTTGACTGATGTCCGGTGTTGCTGGCACAAAGTGCCCTTTTATAACCAATCACGCATACGTCTGCAGAATTTATATATAAAATGTCAAAATTCATAAATTTGCATAAAAAATTGTTATTGCCAGAAATTGAAACAAAGCCCTTTCCCACTTTAATTCATTAACACAGTTAAAATAAGCACACCAAAAAAAAAAAAACTGATAAAAATCTACATGCAAGAACTTGAAGAAACAATATCAATAGCAACAAAATAATTTAAAATGTTCAACATAGCATTAAGCCATACTAACAGTCTGATCAACTAAAAACTTTAAATGGAAAGGTGAAAAAATAAACAAAAAAGGTGCTTCATGTGTCTCAATCCATTGTGAATGAACATTCACAGAAATAAAATTAACAAATAAACAAAAAAAGAAATACAACCAAAGACTAACAAAAAAATCCACAAACAAAGAATTACAACTCACAAAAGTTCTGCAATTCATGCCAATGTTGTACAAGAAATAAGAATGTGCCTTTTTCAACATCAATGGACAGAAATTTATTAAATCACCTCATTATCATTCATGGAACATAAGTTTATCTTCATGAAAATATCAACGGTGCTGCCTACCCCAAAAACTTAAAAAAGAAACAAACTAATATAGGCTTCTCACATTACAATCTGACATATATGCATACAAACATTTGTGCCTCAAGGTGGGTACTATTAGTCATAGGAGTGAAAGAAAAAACCTGATCTATTTCTACAATCAGACAGTCCATTCATATTACTCTTTGAGCGTTATGCTTCTACATGAATTACTCTTTGAGCGTTATGCTTCTACATGAATTAAATCTTTTTCATGATTTCTTATATTATAGTTTGAGACGCAATCTCAGGTATTTCTTTTTTTTTTCTACATAAAACACTGCAAGCCCTGCATTGAATCCTTTTTAAAATCTGTGTAATTTTGTTTTTTGCACATATAATTATGTTCAACAATGCTAGATAGATCTTGGTATAGGATTAAAATTTTCAAATATTTTTACTGTGCCAAACTGTACACTGGGTGAATAGTTACATCCACTATTTGAAACATACTAAACTCAACATGCAATAATTTAAAACTTTTACTTATAGCTGATAAAATTTATTTTAAAAAATTTCAAAGTTTAAATTGACAAAGTACAGAGGTGTGCATAATTATCTTTCTACATAGATAAGCTCATTGCTTGCTCAAAGATACTATCCAAGGACTAGATACTTAAGTAATACATGCAGCTAGCCCTTTTCTATTATAGTAATACACGAGGATATTTCTCATACATTAACGACATATGGAAGATCCCATCACTGTAAACATGACTGCAATTTGTGCAATGAGTGTGGTTGCCCTTAAACCTAAAGACTCATTATCATGAAAAGTGCTGAAAAAATTAATCACAAAGCTGATAAGTAAAACAAAAAATCTGCATGATTTGATATTGCAAGTTTTCCAATGAAAAAAATATCAGTTTTTCAAAGAACGCACTTACTGGGCTTCAAAAGTTTTTAACATTACTCAAAACAATTATAATCCTGTAAGGGACATCAATTTTTCTGATGATATAGATTAGTAGGATAAAAAAAAGGGTAAAGTCTTTTTATACATGATGGTTTTTCAAATTTAAATTCATCATACCACACAAAATTTGCTTTTCCATGTCTTGTTACCATAAAAGATTTCATTTAGTCAGTGAATGCTGTAATCTGAAAGAATTTAAAAGTTATCACAAATCAGTCAGCCTCAGCAGCAGAAATACATTAAGATGGTTTCACAGTTATTTCTCAATTACAACAGATAAAATTACCTACTGCCAGGACAGGTAAATTATGGCTAACAAATGTTCATGTGTGCAGTGGCCCAAGAAAACCTAGTTGAAGTCTCCAAAGAGCAAATTGAGATAGAGGCTTTTAAAATTAAAAAAAAAACAACAAAACAGTTTGGGTGTTATCAGTCAGTTTTCAAATTTTTAGCCTTTTTTTTATAAATCTTCAGCCACTTCTGAACACTTTAAGTATAGAGAAAGAGAGAAAGCTATTCAAAACGCAAAAGAGCTAGATCTAAGGAACTCTAGCGCAATACAATGAGACTATAAGGAATAATTGTAGTAGTAAAGAAAGACGATCACAATACTGAACAAAAAACATACAATTCTTTTTTTTTTTTTAAATAATACCTTAAGCCTCCGGCTTTGTAAAACTCCTCGCTATATTCCTGCTTACCAATTGAGACAGTTATCTATGCATTCTACTGTTTGATCTCTTGATAAACGTACTCTTCAGCAACTGTAACTGTCAAGTCTCTCAAATAATAAAAGTAATCCTAACCTGGTTACAAAAAAAAAATTGATATATTTCCTATTTGTTTTCAAAGTAGTCTTATATATAAACCTGCTCAGAAATGATTGTGTGATTTGTAAACCAACAAAAAATCTCATAGGCATGGTGTGAGTGAAAACTTGCATTTTCACCAGTTGTAGCTTTGATGAAAATTAAATGTCTTATTTTTTTTCCCAAACCACTGTGCTTTAAAAATATTCAGTTGTCTGAACTTTAAAAGTCTTTTTCGCTATTCTTTGATTATCTACCTATCAACCTATCTCAGGTTTCTAGTTGAGATATTTTGATAAAACAAAATACATTTTCCTCACAAAGAAGCAAGAGGGATTAAAAAATGCCAGGAACTCAACATGTTTAGATAGTATTTTTAATAGATTATTCCTGGGCCATCACATAATATCAATACAAACATGAGGACTACCAGCACCGTCAAAAACTACTTGAGGCATGACTTTTTCAGAACTAAAAAATAAATAAGAAAAACCATTCCACAAACAGGTAAGAAAAGGGATTTTGTGAAGGATTATGCAAATGGACAGGTTTTACATGAGATTAAAAAAATGAGCAAATATAATTATTCCTGATTTTTTTAAAAGAATTTTTTTCTTTTGGAATTTTGTAGTCACAGTAGTACAACATTTTTATTAAAACAAAACTAAAGTATGTACATTTGGTTTATTGGGCCAATAAACAGGAAAATAGAAAACTATACATTAAGAAAAAAATTAAAACTTCGACTTTTATGCTTCAGAATCTTAAAGACATATCATTGAAAAGCTATACGCTTGTTTTCTCACACCAGTATTTGAAGTCTAAGGTTGAATTGCACTGTTCCTGAAAGATGTCTCTCAATAGTCTTTTAGCTCTTACAAAGATTAAATTCTTTCAGTTGGCAATCAAATGAAAGAGTTTTGTCATTCTCTTAACAATGGAAATATGATTAAATGGCCTGATTTTGTTCAGATGGCCACCACAGAAAATTGAAAACCAAAAAAGTCTCCAAAGAATGTTTCAGACAAAAAGATAAAGAAAGCAAAACCAAAAGGGCTAATGTATGTGTATATAAATTTTGTTCTTTACTTTAAACTTTAAAATGTTGTTTTCATGCAGCAGATTTTTGTCAGTAGGGATTCTCTATTATTTATAGAGTAAAATTTACTTTCTGACACATTGCAGCTTAAAAATAAAGGCATTTTCATTTCCACTCAGGGTCACTCATACATCTCACATATTTCAGACGTTTTAAAGTCAAGTTCCATAAGCAATACTTAAGGACTAGATATTTGGACTGCCCTACCTAAAGGTATGAAAAGATGTGTCTACATACCCTTCATTCTATACTTAATTCATGGACTTAGTTAAAACTGACATATAATTATGGCTTTTTTTCTTTTCCTGATTACCACTAGCTCTTTGTACTTGAGCATGTAGAATGTCTAGGAATAGTTTGAAATCAATTCCAGAATTACTGAGTACATTGAAAAAACATCAGTACTTCAATACTTGAATGCAAAATTCACAATATGATCACTCAACAAAAGCAACACACAATAGACTTGATCAATTTACATATTGATACCATGGGGAAAATATGAAGTTAGGAAAAAAATTGAAAATAGGTTATAAAATAATTGTTATTTTATGCCAGCCTCGTCATGAGTGGCTATCAAAGACCAAAGAAAATATTTTAGAAAGTTATGGCAACTCTCACATTTTAATTCAACATACACAGGGCTGACGTACACAAAACGTAAAGACATGAAGTTTTCCGTCTTTGTAATTGTAAATATCTATATTTTATGGACTAGTATCATTAGCTTAAAGCTTGACGATAAAGTGATGATAAATGCAAATGGTGAGGTATTATATTTAACATGTCATGTCTGATAAAAATTGAAATAATTACAGGAAAACTTGAACATCTTACAAAGCAGAGTCAAATGTGAACATTGCTTTGTTTTAAATAGCAAACATTATATTTACAATAAAACATCTTAAAAATAGCAAGTATTAGAAAACTGTATTTGTCTAGCCACAAAAATTATCAGGCACAAAAGACACTATATTGTTTCAATTTTAACAGACCAAAATAACCACACTCACACACTTCATCAGACTCTATGTATTCCAGCCACATCAAGAGAAAACTAAGACTGGTGCTATTAAAAAGAGGTGTTTTCTCTCTGCAAAATTTCAATAAACAGTGAAAATAATATTAATCTTTACACACCATACACTTCCACATCCAAAAATAGAGCACATTTGTTTTATACGTATCTTGTTGGAACAATAATGTTGTGAAATCTGCATTGCACGAGCAAAAAACGAAAAAGCAGAGATAAGGGTATGAATGACAACATAGATATTGGTCCTTAACAACCAAATGTAAGTATGAAATTATGCAGTGAAAGAGTATGATGATGAAGATATCAAGGCATCACTAGACGAGAAAATTATTCATCTGGTCTTTGTTTCTTTAAAATAATTTTTGAATTTTTGACCTCATAATTGCCATTTGATTTGGTTAAGATTTTGAAATACATTCCAGTTTGGAAACTCTGAACCTCATGGGAACAAAACTTGACTTTAAATTATAGAAAAACAGAATAATCAGTATGCCTTACAAAAGAAGGACAAAAAATCTAAATGTAAGGGAAAATTTTGAAATACCCAGATTCGAATTAAATATATTTGACAGCAACTAATAACTACAAGAGAACTTTCTGGGCATGCTTGTCATCTACAGCAAAAGAAACAGTTTTGTACAAAATCCAACATATTTTGGTAAATTTCAATGGGTTTTAAAAATATCAGTTTAGTAATTCTTCAGTTCCTTGGAAAGATTGACAAAATTCAAGTGATATCTAAAGAAAAACTTTCTGGGATTTTAACCTATAATTCATCTTTTTTATAAACCCACTAGCTCACCGACTCACCTTATAACCCGTGATCCTGTTTTTCTTTTTTTTGCTAAACCTAATGCCATTACAACTTGAGTATTCACTTGATAATAAGTCAAAGCGTAAGGGAAAAGAAATAAAAGAAATATCTAAAAAACCATCATCTAAGTAGCTACACTTGTCCACAATAATTTATCAACGTAGAGATTAAATGTGCAGCATTCAAACAAAACAAGTATACTTGCAGAATTTTAAGATACTTTGTACAAGCCCTTTTAGACAGTGAGAAAAACTATCATAGTATCTTGCTTATGATTGGAGTTACTACTTTTGGATGGTTGGAGATTAGAAAATCAAGACAAACACATTTATTTAAAGATTTCATATTATAAAGGATTTAAAATATCAACCAGTCTTTTAGTTGATTACTTTATTTCCAGCCATCATTTCAATGGTTTTACGGTTCAATTAGATTAAAAAAAAACATAATAAAATTTCATGACTTGAGGAAAATTTAGTAAGTTTTGACCCTTAGATAGAATTTTTTTTTCACTTTTCTATATTGGAATATTATCGCAAAACAACACACTTTGCGAGAGTGCTACACAAATCAATTTCAAAGCATTGTTCTGTTTATGAAACAGGAAGTACTGACATGATGGTATGGTGTACAGGTTGGATCATCTAAACAACATGTCACAACCTGATTAAGCTCTTGGCTGTGCATGCTTTTCATACCAGTTAAAATAGAACATGTAGCATGCAAAATTTTTGTGGTAAACCTTAACAGAGTATACAAGAATTATATGTCTAATATAGACTTGGGGTTGCAAAGGGAAAACCAATATATAAACATAGTTTGGTTCACAGGTAATTTCAATGTCCTGTTTCTTGGAAACAGCATAAATACATCCATTAGCATGAATCATATTTTTTATAAAAGAATTAAATGCATGCACATTCTGATCAAGAATATGTAATTCCTTCAAGAAATGAAAGATCTACCCAGAGCTGATACATGATACCCTCTCCATTCATCAGAAAGGAGCTCCAAGGGAAAGCTTGTCTCAATCATCAAATGAACCTGCCTCTCATTATCTGAAGATTCTATACTTCATAGACATGCTCATGTAAACATTTTTCTTTTAATCTTAATTACACAATATTGTGTAACATTTACAATAATCAATATCTGACAATAAAAGAGACCAAATTAATGCTAATTAGAGAAATAAAAACCATGCTACAAATATTAAGAAATTTTGAGAAAAAATAGCTTAGGAAACAATAGAAAAAAAGCAATTGCACGCACACACTCTCTCTTTCATATAAGAGTTGGCTGTTTCAAGTAGGTGGGGGTTCAGAATACTAACATTCATTTTACAACAATACTCTAGGATCATGCTTTGCATTTTACAAGATTTTTAATTTTTTCATAAAATATTTTATTGCTTTGATATAATTTACAAGACAGAATCTACTCAGCTTACTGTTTCAGGGACATAAATATTAAGACTAAGATAACTGTGTTGTGAATATCAACTATGTCTCCTGCTTAAGACTGAAATCTCATCTATGCAAATTTTCCTTGTCTATTCCATGTTTTTTCTTCAATTTGAAAAAAAAGGTCAAGCCAGGATCTTTATTCACAGCTTCTGGAATATCCCATAGCCATTCCAAAGCATCAGTCCTGTAGAGTGACCTTTTTTAGATACAAATTTTGAAACACAAAGCTCTTGTTTAAGTATCCAATCCATCCCAATTGTCCTGAGATCAGAGCAAAAAAAATGTTTACCTTGTGAGTCAATAGGACCCTGAGGCCAGAAAAAAAAAGAAATACATTCCAGGATAACAAAGCCATTAAAGAAAAAAGAAGAAAATTTGCTTCTCAAGAGTCTCCTAAATTGTTCTGAAGCTGATCTCCACCGCTATCCTCTTGAACAGTCTTGTGAAATGAGCCAGAGAACTCAAATGCCCTCATCCAGATGGTGGTGTAGCATAAGAAGTAGATCAGCAGCACACCCACAAACACAAACAGTACAGAGCGGTTGCGACACAGTCGCGTGCGATGAAGCCGTGAGGGGGAGCGGGAGAGGGTGCAAGCACCGGCCCCTCCCACAACAAGGATGAGCACAATCAGCAACAGGATCAGCAGGCCAGTGTTGCCACGTGAGAAGATCTAGGATAGAGATGGAGAAAAGTTCAGATGAAACACATGTATTGTAGTAGTTAACTCTCTGAGCACAAGTCTTTTACCTGAATTTGTACTGTGTCAACTGAACTTATGGGGTATTTCAATATTTCCTTAAAAAAATCAAAGATTAATTTGACTGCTTTGAAATTTCAACACTCAACGTGACAATATGTATCAAGAAGAAGTGAGAGAGAAAGAGTGAGGAGAGATGGACAGAGAAAAAGAGAGACAAAAAGAGAAACTCACATTGCCACAATCGGTGATGCTTCCTCCTCTCTGACGCAAATGTAGCTCAATGTCTTCTATCTGTACTATGTTGTGAGATCTGCCTGTGCAGTTGCCCCCCTTGCATCCAGCTGTGTCATTGAAGACGCGACGCTTGGGTGGAGCATGTAGACAATAACCAGGTCCGCTGATCTCACCTGCATTGATACCTCGTCTAAGATAAATACAAAAAGAAAAAATTTGTTCAATTTCCCTCCAATGAAGTTCACCATTTTTTATTGCACTAATCTTTTCACACTATGGCTATAAACTTAGTTATGTATCATGAATAAACCCTCGAGGTATAAATATATTGAAAACGAATTTGTATGATGGGATGAACTGTACATTTCCTTTGAGATTGTGATAGTGAAACCCTAGAATATCAAAACAAATTTATCACATGACTAGAATACTGCTCTGTAGGTAAAAAAAATATTTACAGATACATTTTACTACTACAATTCTCTAGAATTCCATGTAAAGTCAAATCCAATTAGTCTGAAAACAGCACCATACATTCATGAAAAAAAGCACCAAATTATAGTAACCCACTTGATCATGCGGCACCGGTGCTCTGAGAGTCGTTCTGCAGCTTTGTCCAGGTTTTTAACCTCCTTGTTGCTCCACAGTCTTTCTGCTCCAGCAGATGCTCGGGGCCTGAGAGTGGACAAGAAACTAAGCATTAGAATCTGGGAGATATAAAACTAATACAAATATGAAAATTGAAATGGTATCAGCATGCAAATGGTAAAAAAATGCCCAACAAAACAACTCATATTATTTTTGTCCTTCATTCAAACACATCTATCAGTTTCATTTCTCTATTGTAGTCAAGCATCTTCTGCATTTCAGTTGTCAAAGTGGGATGCCTTGGCTCCTTAACCTCTTGCTGAAAGTTTACTCAATCACCTGAATCACAGTGTCTGCTGATAAATGTCTCTTAGTTTAACTAGGCCTTGTTAGATTTTGAGAGTGAAAGTATAGATGGTCTATCAACAGAGAACCGCATCAAGGAATGGCAGTACCGTTTATTCAAATTTGTCACTTTGAGGAATAAAGAAGCTCTTAATTAGGCTAAGTTTAAAGAGTGGCCAACAGCCTTCTGGACTATACATTGATAGTCGACGTTCCTTGAATCTCTTTCTTAGATCAAACAATTATATGTCTCATAAATCAATCTTTTAACATTTCTACAACTGATAGATTAGCAATCAAAATTATCATATTATTAAAAAACCTAAAAAAAAAAAATATATATATATATATATGGATTATAGTCTTCCACCTCTGAAGGCAGTCTCATGACTTTACATATTTCCCCCAGCAGGCCAATACACAACAAAGCAAATTCAACTCATATTTCAGAGCATTACAGCACGGCTGCCAAGTCATGCGCTCAAATACTAACATTATACAAATAGCCAGGTACCCATTTTAAAGGTGGGTGGACTGAGGAAAGTGTGGATAAATTGCTTTCCTAAGGCAGGTACAACATGTGCCGTGGTGGGAATCGAAACCGTGACCGCCGGATCACAAGTCCGATGCCCTAACCACAGAGCCACGCTACTCCTAATATTTACTAATGATTTACTTGACAAAAGGCCTTACCACATGAGAGGAATAAGGTTTTCATTGGAAAAGTATTCAGACCAGAAAGCTATTTCTCCACCAAGAACTTTTGATTCGTCGATGTGATAACCTGAGGAAATTGTAACATACATCTATTTTAGTGAATAGGAAAAAATTCTAAATTAAACAATTAATGTACATGGGAAGTCACTGAAATAAACATTAGTGTACATTTTTCATTGCACTGAAGTCAACCAAAGTGTTAATACACATATGAAGAACGAAAAATGTTAATGCATAAACAGATCAACAAACATGTTATTAGCTGTGTTAAAGTGTCCAGTCTCCATTTGAAGAGATTCCCTAATGGGTTTTATGTTGATAAGAGATGAAGCTTGTCAATTTCCTTTCTTTAAAAAAAAAGACAAACAAAAAACAACTTTAAGAAATAAACTCATAAAAACGATTTGAAAACAAGCTCTCTTGTATAGAGAAGCATCCATTGTCAAGAGTAGACATATCACCTGTGGATTAAGAGCTTTGCAAAAAAATGTATTTTAATTACACCTTGCACATTTTTGTCTTCAACTCTGTGTGTCTTGGTAAAAACTAACTCCCAAGCCAATGGCCTGTTTGAGCAAAACTTAACAACCATGCAGATACAAAAATACATACTGTTTAACCAAAGTTCAGCCTTAATGTTCCTAAAAAAAAAACAACAAAAATAAATAGCAAAAATAAAGCCTAAACTGGTCTAACCTTAGGGAAAAGAAAAAAACCACAATAAACCACACACACACAGGCAAATGCTCCTCAAAGAACTTTTTATAGCCTTACTAGTTTTATTCGGGCAATAAAGATTTAACAGTTGTAATTTAAAGTTGTAACTACAAAAACTAATACAAAAAAAAAAACTAAACAAAAAAAAGCAAATTAAAAAAAATCATAAATTCAAAACACAACTGAAAATATCCCTCATGAAAACCTGATTTGGTTTGACCTTTTTTTTTAAATTGAAAGATTATCTGTAATTTTTAAACTCTGTCTCTAATTCAGCAATGATAATTATAACATCAGGCTTTAAGTATTTTTGGATACATTTGGCTTTATTTTTTAAACTTTTATTCAAGAACAATATAAATGTGAGGAAATAGAAAATTTAATCTATAAAATAACACCCAAAATTTACATGCTGGCTATTGATCACTCCAAGATTATCTGCATTACATGCTTTCATGTTACAGGACCTAGAAAGCATTCATGTAGGACTACTTAAGAGGTCAGTTGAATTGTGCAAGTGAGTTGAAAGATATGGCTTCATCCATCAAACCATAAGTGGTGTGACAGAGGATCAGAGTATTCAGACGCAGGAAGTTTGGATTGTGATAGGCAGAGTAATAGATGGAAGAGACGCTCTATCTAAGTACTCAAATTGAGAATATGCTGGAAACAAGATATAAACAGCATATAGACAAAACAGTGAGTCAAAACCTCATCTCCCATAGAAGGTCGCAGATTACTAGAATTTATAAAGAAATGGCATTCTCTTGGCAATCAGTCCGAGCGAATATACGCTAGCAGCAAACAATAAAGCCACATATTTTGATGTGTGTTACAACTCCTGTTGTCTGGTAGATGTCTCATTTTTTTTAAAAAAGCACACATATTTTTAACCATATCTATATCTAGAGAAGACAGCCAAACTGCTTGACAGGCATGACTCAGGGATTACCAAGGAAATTTTGAGACTCACTGGATTAAAAAAAAACAACTTCTTACACTGATAACATCATTGCTCAAAACTTTATCTACCACAAATGACTATCCATTGGATATGCAGTTATGAGTTGGACTCAACTTTTGCATTTATAACCTAAACAAAAATGACATTATGCAGAAATTATATCAATTTGTATTTACAACAGTTTCTTCTAAAAATTTGATGAACAAACTTTTCACTGTTTTCAAACCTGTAATATTTCTAAGCCAATTTAGCTAAACTTGAGATCTTTTTTTTTTTTTTTTTTTTGCATCAAAATAGTCTTTCAATTTTGTAAGTGTCGTTTGTCTAGCGCCTACTTTTGATTTTAGTACCTGTCATGTATGAGACAGAACAGACATCAAATTGATTGTAGTAGAATTAATAAATGACTTCAAATAAAAATGAAACTGAAAAAAATGAGCAACTCACATAGAATATAATTCAAAAAAAACAAAAAGCCTCTTAAAATACTGACAAAGATGTCTTTCCTGGATATATGTTAACCCTTCATAAGTCAAAAATATTAAAAAAGAATTTTGACTTCAGAAAACTTAACCCTAAAAATTAAAATGCACAAATAACTAAAGTGGCACCTCTCAATGCAGGCCCAAAGCATAAATAAATGAAAAGAGCTGCATTTGCAAAACATAGCACTAGCAGGCTGAAAGAGTATAAGTTTTTTTTGTTTTTGTTTTTAACTATACCAGAATCATCTCTTGCACCATAGTCATTTGACATTGCTTGTCTTTCTTGGGCTGTCAAGAAAAAATAACCATCTGTCTTATTAGTAATTAGTTAATTTACACAAGACATCTGATAAAATAAAGCACACTTCCAATGTTAAATTCACAGCAAATGGAATAAACAAGTAGAGAATATAAAGTATACTTAGTTTGAAAATGGCAACATTCAGAGGTGTGTCCTCATAGATTTTCATTGGCATAAAGCTAAACGAATCCAAATAAATTAGCAGTGAAAAAAAATAGAGTAAATCACAGAGATATGTCAGCCGCATTCGGAACGGTCAACAAAAAAAAACACTGCTCGACATACTAGAACACATGATTGAAAAAGACGAGCTGAGAATATTGATACTTTCTCCTGAGTGATACCACTATCAACACCAGAATCAACGGTGCAACAAAAGAAATTATATTTGAGAGCAATATAGACTCCCTGCAGGGGGATAGTCTTAGTCCCGTTTTGTTTTCAATATACTTAGAGAATGCCTTAAAAGAAGTGGTGAGAACCATCTTACTTTGACCGACTTCTGACCTGGAAAAAACTTTACCCACTGAAATTGTGTATGCCAATGACGTCAATTTTGTTGGATTAATGTTTGTTGATGTAGAAGAAATACAATTTACTGGTCAATGTAGACAGGACGGAACAAACACCATCGTCAAGATCAGGCAGAGAATACAAGGACACACAGAAAGTTGGAACACTCATAGGCAACGAAGAAGACATGGCAAGAAGAAAACAACTCTCCACTGCAGCACTAGCAAAGCTCCAAAATGTCTGGGTAAAAGGAGATAAGACCAAAAGAAAAACCAAGTTAAAACTTTACAGAACACTCGTAAAATCAGTTCTAACACACAACTGCGGCACTTGGGCGCTAACACAAGCCGAAGAAGAAAAACTAAATGCATTTCATCGGCAACAACTGAGAAAAATATTAAACATCAAAACTTGGTTAAGATCACAAATTCATCTCTATACATCTGCAATGTGCCCCACCTGCCTATCTCGATGCTTGAAAGCAGATGGCGCCTGTTTGGACATATCTTTCGGAGGAACTCTGAAATACCCCCTAATAAGTCGATAAACAGCTATTTCATATCACATGGAAGGAAATTTAGAGTCCGCCCTTTAACAACATTGCCAGCCGTTCTCAATAAAGACCTATCAGGTTTGCTAGACAGCCAACTAGATCTAACAAGTCTAGAAGATTTTGAACACCTGAGGTCCATCACCCGGAACAGACTGAGCTGGAGAAAACTGGAGACGAGGATCTGAGAAGCTGCCGAGGCGTCACCGTTGGAAGACTGAGACGCGGAAGGCCCTAAGTCATGTAAGTAAAAAAAAAATGGAGATTCAAGAAGGCCCTAAGTCATGTAAGTAAAAAAAAAATGGAGATTCAACCTGCAAACTCCAAACTGGTAGCCAACATCATTTAAATTGGCAAACCTTGCTTGAGTTCTCTAAACCGAAGCAAGCAGATTTTATCAGAGAACTAAAATCATCTCTCTTAATACAAATTACCCAGAATTGCCAACGTTTTGGCAGCCATACAAATAACATTTTATCACAAAATAAAGATAAGTAGGATAGAAAGACTATACCACAGTAAAGGTTCTGAAAGATATAGATAGATAGACAGAAGGAAAAAGAGAGATAGATACAGATAAATAGAGAAACAAAGTAGAAAAGGAGAAAAGTAAACAAGAGAGAGAGAGAGAGAGAGAGAGAGAGAGAGAGAGAGAGATTAAATATATGTATTATGGCTAATTTCTCTTCCAAAGTAACAATTGAAAAAGGCACAGTATTCTACATTATTTTAAACAATTTTATCTCCAATCATTTGCACACCAGTCCCAAGTGTGCCAGTAAAAATTTATAGAAAACAAGGAAGTTCCAAGTAGCTGGTTAAAAAGAACATCAGAGCATCAATCATGAGTACGAATTAATCATTTCCATTGGCCTGAAAATTATTTTTCTTGGGAGAAATTCTTTATTTTCTTGAAACTTCCAGCTTTTATAGGAAAAGTTGTGGTTAATTAATTTTTTCTTGTTTAGCTTTGGTGTTTTATTCAACTTACAAAATGTTCTGTATCAACAGATAGTAGGTAAAAAGCCAGGAATTATCTCCCTTTTTTGGTGAGAAAATGCATCTATAAGTCTATTTGTGAGGCAAACAGGATAAATCAGGCACAAGTTGCTCAGACTTATTTTGAGTTAGAGCCTTTTCTAATATCACGTTTTGCTTTACAGCATGCTTATTTTATTGTATTCAAAATGAAGCAACTTAAGATTGTGGAGCTAGAGTTATAATTTTTCAAGGGTATACAATACTGTTTTTGACTTGTGCCCGATTTACCCTGGTTGGCCTGAAGAAAAGACATATACCTTTTGCTCAAAGGAGAGGAACGTCACATGTTTTGGGTCTAATTATTGGTAATACTTAACTATAATATTAAAATTCCATGTTTTTATAAATCCACCATCAAATCCATTTATTTAGGTACCTTGGAAGTCAATCAACCCATTAGTCTTGCCATTTGATAGATCTTTTCCCTTTATTTTAAAAGTTCAAAATGTATTTTTTCTTTCTAACAAAATATGTATCTCTTCTTCCATGTATTACCTGATTGTTTTGAAATTCGATGTGTGATTGCCTTTACATGTGACCAAAAAAATATCTAGTCTACTTTTGAAGGCTGTGAAGACTCACTTTCCAGTTTGATCAACACTGATATTCACTTTCTCTTCATGTGCTTCATTAGAACTCAACAATTTATAATATAAATACTTTGGTTGGAATACCTAGGCCTACATGCGTTTCCTTTGAAACTCCTTAGTGTTACCTCATACTAAATTGTATTAAAGGGGAATCTAGATCTAAATTGCCCTGTTTGCTGCAGATTGGGTCTAAAGATTTTTCATANNNNCCCCCCCCCCAAAAAAAAAAAAAAAAAAATATATAGGCTACAATAGCAGTATCTAGAACCTAGATCTCTTCTATTTTGTTTGATAGAAACTAAGAAATAACTGGGAAACAAGGTGTTTGTTTAAAAAAATTTCCAAGGTGTTTGTTAAAAAAAATTTCTGAAAGAATCCAAACTTTGGTTCACTTCTTGGATACAAGAAATGTTGATATTAGCGCTGTTGAGTATAAGTTTACAAACAGACATTATTTCCTATCGATGAATAAAGACTCCTTTTGTTCTAACTTGACTAAATAATTTATTGAGATTGATTGATTGAAGGGTATTTTTACAAGCCCAATTTTACTTCAGAGGTGCTCTCAGGGCTTGGGTCCCAATGACAATTTACGGGC
>BMAT01009017.1:100011-119613 GCA_019649035.1 Elysia marginata
CTTAATTCCTGGACAGTTTTCTAGGTTTTGCATGATTATCTCACTGTATACTATATAGTATATAGTATACTTTGAAATCATGATTTTCAAAATTAGGCCTTACTACGTATGACTTATTTAGATAGAATGTAAGACTTATGTCTGTAGCTTCCTCAAACAAATTAGTTCTTGTAAAACACTCTTGTTACACTTTTCAATACCATAACAAAAAGAAAAGAAAAATGACCACTTCAGAAAGTAGGGTAAATTCAAAATTGCCTTTTCTATTAAATGCTGTGCCTGACATCCAATACTTGAAAAGTATCAATTTGGTTTGACATATATGATCCCTTACCTGTTTTCATAATACTCATAGACGCGTTTGATGTCGTCAGACCACATGCTAAAGGCATAGTTATTGTTGTAAGCCTGAGCTGTCTGTGCACTAGTTACTCGTGGCTGCTTGGCTAGATGGTTAGCAAAGGCCATCACTTCAGGGTTGGACTGCCTGCAGAAACAGTTTTAAGCAGTAGCAAGAAATTAATGTAAGAACTGGAACTTCTGCAGACTGCTCAGCTACTGACAAAACTAAACCGTAAAATATCTTCATATGGATCTTATCTAAAAACAATTCTTAAAATAAGGTTTCCAAGGAGACCATGGGAATTCATGGTAGCTTTTGATTTTGCAAAATCAAATGGTTTAAATTTAAAGCGGCATTATTTATGCTTAAATTCACTTCCCTGGAACACCAAATGATGCAGTTTAACTTACCAAAGGTATTACATAGTATAATAATATATCTGACATTTTAAAACAAATTAATAAGAAGAGTATGAAGATTTATTCTATTTATCTTTAAATCCCTTTTAAAACCTGAATCCAAGCTTCTACAATGACCAGAAAAAAATACAAGATTGAAATGTACTCAATGCTGCTTCTTTCTGTGTTTAGCTCTGCAAATGCTAAAAAAAAATAGCTTCTGAAATTTTCTTCCGTCTCCGACCACAGGTTTTAAACAGCAATTATACATCTCTAATTCTCCTGTTCTGCGAGTACCTTTCATAGTAAAGTTGCTCAAAATTTAGGTAAGAGATATTGGGCAGAAAATATAAAGTGGGAGAGAAGCTTTTTTCACCACTATCAAAAAATATTTTCGCAAAGGGAAAAAATTTTGGAATCAACTCATTGGTTGCGCAATCTAAAAAAGTCAATATTTATGTTTCAATTTAAACTGACGATTAGACTTGTCTAAGAGGGGTGTCGGGTTAATTCATTCTGCACAAAGTAGGGATGCCACTATGACGAATTTACACGCCTGGCGAAGATACCTGGTTTTACCTTACAACATTCAATACATTTTTTATGTAGCGCATCATTATTTTCTCTCAGTAGAAACACACTTTAAACTTAATGAGCAAAATGTCACCTACCAACATCCAAGAGGCACCTCATCACCCCCTAAGTGCAAGTATGTGTCTTGAAATACATCCACAACTTCCTGGAACAAAGCCTCCAGAAACCTGTAGGTGGCATTTTTGCTTGGATCAATTGGACCTAGATATCCCTTCACAATCCTGTCCATGCTGTAGCACTGGGTTAGCAGTTCTGGCCGACTCAGTCCCCAGGAGTATGTGTGACCTTGATGAAAATAAAGTGCGGAACAAAACAGGTTAAAATAGTAATGCAACTATCAATAAGCAAACAGACATATAAGTAAGCTAAAAAAAATGAAAAGTTTTTTTGACTCAAATGTATTGTATGAACAAATCTCACCTGGTGTGTCAAATTCTGGCATCACTCGAACACCTCTAAGTCTGGCATACTCTATGATCTCTGCAATATCTTCAAGGGAATAGACATATGTTGGGTGGTACGCTCCCTTGCGACTTAGTTCTGGATAGACCTTGCTCTCATATGGAAAAGACTGGTCATCCACAATGTGCCAGTGGAAAACATTTAACTTGTTCATTTCCATACTGTCCTGGATTTGTAAAGAATAAAAAAAAGGTCAAATCAAACAATAAATAAAAAAGGACTAATTTGCAAAAGCAAGCGTTAGTTAGAAAATACAAATAGTAAGTACATGATGTTTTCAAATGTGATTGTTTATCTTATTAACCACAAACAGAAGTTTTTAATGCTGGTCATCCATGAAAAAAAAAAAATCTACCAAGCAGACACTGTCAAAGTCTAACACTGCAAAAGAAAAATTAAATGACTTTGCACACTTAGCTTTCATAACGACAATTTTCCTGTTTTCAGTTTTCAAATATATACAAGACCGTTGAATATATCTATAATTACATAACTGAGGGAAGATGTATAAAAACCTTTCTAGAATGCTGAAAAAATATTCAAGGAATTATCACTATCCGCAGTAAGATTTTCTTTGACAGTTAAATTTCACTCACAATGATATCCAATAAGACTTCTTTAAAAAGAAAGTGCCTTGAGGTATCAATGTGCAGACCTCTGTGTGGAAACCGAGGATAATCACTGATAACAGTTTCCTTGATGTAGAGCTGAAAAAAAAATTACATAAGTTTTAAATGGAACACAAAAAGTGTGCAACCAAAGACAGACAAAATAACAAGTATGTCCAATAATTATGTCAATTGCTGTATTTTTTACATCCAAGTTTAGTAGAATCTACAACAACAAAAAAAAATCCCCAACTTTTTTGTGTCGATAGCTTGTCTTATTCAGCAAACACCAACAATATGTCATAAAAAATATGAAACACTTTGAAGATCTACAGATACCAAGAATCTAAGATTATCCAAAACTAACTCTAAGTTAAAACAGTTACAAGCCATGCCACCATGTCAGGAATACCATATTTCTCAGCTGAATTGCACTTTCTTCCTTATGACAAAAAAAAAGAAAGTTTGCTCAGCTTGACTTCAACCATAATTCAAACTAAAAATGGATTCTAAGTATCAAAATGAATATTAGCATTAGTGGGGTTTTTTCATAATGAACTTTAATATTTTGCAATGACCTTAACATTATTGAGAAATCTGTGCTAAAATACTTTTGTTCATTAAAATTTTTGACCAATCACTATCTTGATACTTGTTCCTATTTAATTAACCAAATAAACAAGAACTGTTTTTATGTTGCTTACATGTCCATCAGAGCCTCGCCATACAAGCTGACCAAGCGTCTCTAGGCCTCTCAATGCTCCCCATACTTCATTAGCCCAGATATAAGTCTTTTTTCTCTTCACAACAAGATCATCTGGTACAAAGAAAGCAAATTGTAATAGGGCATTAAACTGATTAAAAATAATAAATCAACATAAAAGTTGAAATTGACACATGAAGATAAAAGTCTCTATTAATTTATTATGAAGACTCTTACCCATGCTCATCCATGGACAGTAACATGATCTATGATACAAAATTTTGTTTTACCTAAAAAGAAAAGCAAACTTTAGATCAGACAATCCTACCTTATATGATAAGCTTTACTTTCAAATCTTTGAGATTTCTTAACAAAAGTCCACAGATAAATACCAATGAATGTTTATTACCATACCAATTTCTAGTGTCAAAACTGTATTGGAGCAGGCAAATAAAACAATAGCCCCTATATTTCAACACTTTACAAAGCTATATTTGGTTACAACCTGAGCCGCCATAATGCAAACCCATCAATCCTACACCAGTAGGTATCAAAATTCCCTATATTTTTAACTGAATTTTGGTTGGGCCCGCCCATCATTATTAATTGCTTTATGAGTTCTAGTTCTAAATATATAAATTTAAAAAAGTCAAATAAAATAGATCTCTTCATTCTGCAAATTTCTTCGCTGACTCTTCATGCTGTAAATTTGTTCGCTGACAGGCTTGTTTACTGCCCCGGCTTAGGTTAAAAACGAAAATATTAAAAAACAAATTAATTTTTTTAAAAAGATTGAATTTTGCAACGGCCAAGTCGTAAGTGACTCACATGTCTCATCTGATTCCAGTGCTGGGTATTTGCTACATGGGTTTCGCACTCTGATCTCAACCCTGGTGATAAAAGGTGCCTTCACAAATTCATCTTTTTGGTACTTGGGTGCAGGATCATCGACAAAGGTGCCTTCTGCATTCTGCAGATTGTCATACATGTCTTCCACTGCTCCCCGCAGTATGCGCTGCAAATGTCGAGACAGGCCTTCCTCTAGGATATCACAGGTCACTTTAGTAGGGACTAGCTTTAGATCTCTGCTAACACGGTACACCTGAGTGTTTTTGTGACAATAAAACAAAGAAAAAATCATTGGATGATGATGACGAAAGTTTTTTATTTGAAAATAATTTATGCCAGAAATGCCGAATAATGCAAGACCTATTAAATGTCAATGAGATAGAACATAGCTTAAAAAGTAGGATGTTAAGCTCACTCATTCTCCAACAGGAAACTGTATAGATACCAACTTTTCTTTATGAGGTAAAACAACTGCGCTTCATGTTACCTTTAAAATAATGTTGAAGGTATTGGAAGGAGCTGAAGTGTCAAAATGGATTTTGATAGGTTGACATAGTATGTGCACAGTCAATGAAGGGTTTGGTTTAAGGGGATTGGGAAGAAAGAGATAGAGAGAGAGAGAGAGAGAGAGAGAGAGAGAGGGATAGAGAGAGACAGAGAAAAGAAAAGAAAAGAAAGATCCAAATCAATCTACTGACCTTGTGGTCTTTCTTGCTGTAGTACTGTGGCAAGGGCCAGGGCTCCCCCGTTGTTGGGTGTGGAGAGCGCCGGACTTTCAGCTCTGCTGCCCCGTAGTTATTGAAGCTAATGGAGAAATCCTCCCAATCCCAGGCTAGGTTCATACCACCAACTGGAGACTGCTCAGGCTGGCGGTACTGCTGCTGTTCATGGAGGCTGCCAGCATTGTTTGAATTTTCATGATTACTCATGTAATTGCCGCCACCCCCATGGAAATTATTACTGCCTCCTTCATATGGATTTGGGTTGCCTACCGTTTGTGCCTTGGGCTGCTGCTCTATAGGAATACCGAGAATGTTGTTCTCTTTGGGGGATTCTGCCTCCTGTCGCACATTGCTTTCATAATTGCCATTTCCATTTTCACTATTTTTCAAGTTTCCACCAGCCATATTGGTACCTCTTGTTGTACCTCTGAAATGGACGCCGACATCCCTAGCATTAGCAAAATGGCCTTCAGAGTCCCTGTTATCTGTATCCTCATGAAAATCTTTCTTGTTAGGAGTTTCATCATTTACTGGTTCTGGGACTTTGTGAACGTCCTGCACATATTTCTTTGGAGCGTTTGGTTCTGGTTCATCATCTTCTTTATTATCAGATCCATCACGGCCAGGGGCCAGAGCTCCACCAAAACTTTCTCTTGGTTTAACAAAAGCTTGTTGAACTTTGCTGTTCCAACTGCCTTTCTTGGGGATGTTTAGCTTGTTCTTGCTATTAGTGTTAATAATGGCTTCTTGTCTGTGTTGTTCAATGAGGTCCTCCTGCTGTTGATTCAGGACTGGCATATTCTTGTGTATGCTCCCTTGAAACTGCTGCTCTTTGTCTTCCTGATTAGGACAAGAATAAAAGTTAGTTTTATCCTCATAACACTTATGTGCAATAAGAAACATAAACTACTAATAATACCTAAACACTGCTCTTTTCTATCTGTGCAGAATGGAGTAGGCACCTTTTCTGCACCTTTTTTGGTCACACCACTTTTAACTCATAAGCGACAGAGTAGAGGCACTGACCTCATACTTCCCCATTTTGACGCCAGCAACCAGCAGGCCCTAAAAAAGGTTGGTGCCTAAATTTCACGCTGCAGCAGTAAATTCCGAGCACCTTCTAGCATAAAACCTAAGCATGCACATGCTCTTGCATTTTGTTCATAATGCAAAAAGGGTTTGGTCTGGCCTAGACTTTTCTTTTCTCTTTACCATATACATGGTATCAAGAAAACAACAGCAGAACAATACTTCATTTAATAAGGGCTAAATAACCAAGCATTTCTAGACAAAATAGACATGTCAAAATTGGCCTAAGTGTAAATTATTTTAAATACTGGAGTGGGCATGATATTTTTTCTTCAAACAATGCCGTTTTAGGACAAAAGTCGAAACTATTTCCTAGAGAGAGAAAACAGGACCTAAGAAGTACTCCTGCTACAATTTAAAAAAGAAACAAATTGGTTTTGCACCATGAGTGTTACAAAGTTTCAGTTAGGGGCTTTTTTTAACTGACATCACGTGTGAGATAGTTTTCAATAACTTTTTTTCTAGATCCTGAATGAAACGTTTGACTTATTACAAATCGTACTTAATAATTTTTTTAAAATTACCGATAATTTAAATTTCACATGTAGTTGTTGATACTAGACTGATTCCTTTAATAGCATGCATGGCTCCACAAAATCTGAATTTAGGTAAAGAAGAAGAACAGAAATAGGGTGGTATTTCCGTTAAATAGTATTCTGGGATTTAGAAGACCTTAATTCTCTATTGAGATTTAAGGTGGAAGAAAGAAAAAAAAAGATATGGGGGTCTTATTTGTGGCAATATAATGCCGAGGGAAAAAGGTAGGGAAAGTTGAGAGTTAGGTAGTCAAGAAAAGAGAGAAAGTCTAAGAAAGCATTGCAGATTTACCAAAAAGTCTTGATATATATATATATATGGGAACGCCATCTTTCTATCTCTGCCATGCCTAAAATGGATTTGTTATTTGATATAAGACAGAAGCAAAGAGGTTACATTGCAGTAATCTGTCTGTCTATCAAATTTTCTCAGCCATTTGTGAACTGATCCTTCTATCCCTTTCATGTCATTATTAGTTATAAAAATAAAATAAAAATTTACCCCTCCCCTGCTACTTTTTTCACACTATGTGCTAAGACAAAGTCCACAGTACATACACACTTACATCCACAAGGCAATCCAGAGATACATTTAGCGCTGACAGACAGTAGGCTAGATCTGAAGTCTTCTAGCATGCTCTGAGATTACACATAGCCATAAAAAGTGTGAATGTGTAGTGTTGGAGGAATGAAGCATACAGTACTATAAAAAAGACTTACCTAGTGCACTACAACTCATATGGCCTTGCAAATTTTAGACCTCCAGCGCAGTCGAGAGTTTAAAAAAATTCAACTTGAAATAAAAGGTGTGAGAGGTTTATGACCTAATTCTCTCACTCCACATGCCCCCCCCCAGCCCCTTACCCCTCAAAATTCTATGATGCATGTTGCAACATAGCCATGCTATCCAACTCACTTGAGCATCTTTTTGTCTTTCAGAAAGGCGCTTCTCTGCAAGTATTCTTTCCCGGTCCTTTCTCAGTCTCTCCTTCTCTTCCATTTGCTGCTGCTTGGCGGCATACCGTTTTTCATGGTCTTCTATCTGCTGCTGGATCTGTTCTTTACGGCGCATCTCACTGACTGCCGCATCTGCTGCTCTCTGCTTTTGCTGCAAAGCCAGTTGCTGAAAAAAACAATATTTAGTGTCAGAATTAATTTTAATTATAATAACAATAAGTTGATTTGTACAATACCTCTTCTCATTATAATTTTCAAGGTGCTTTACATAAAGCCTAAGCAAACATTAGACTTCATAGTTAAAAAGTTTACAGATAGGCCAACATCAAATATTGTTGGAGACAAGAGTTATTAGTTAAAGATAAAAAAAACATGGTACTTACAGTTACACATCAAATAGTTAAAAGCATATAATATACATGTAGTCATAGATATAAAGTGTACGGTATATGAAATACATTGTGACACTCTTAAGCCTAAAAGTAATAGAAACATGATTTGTAACAAAAAATGTCAGAGCAAAATAACGGTTTAAATGATAAGCATTTTTTAAAAGATAGAAACTAAGCTAACTTTCAAGAGGTGAAATTTTAAATTTGACTTAAAGAATGACAGTGTCTTTGCACTTTGAATAAAAGATAAAAGACTTTTCCATGTTACTGCACCTTGGTAAAAAAAAAAATCTTTTTAAACTGAATCTTGGTTTAATCAGGGTTGCCCTCGATACAGAGAAAAAAAAACCTGAATTTCACACAAATTCCACTCTGACTGATACAAGATATGTGTAATAGAGTAAGTTCAAAGCAAACCAAAGAAGCCAGAATAACCTGATTTGAGGTTAAAACCTGATTAAGGGCATCCCTTAAAGAAACAGACTCCTAAGTATGATTTTCATAGACCTTAAATTTTGGGTGACAAAATATGTTTTGATAAAATCATTTTAACAGTTAGGAAGTTATTGAATGTTTGGTAAAGAAACTCAAACGATGCAATTTTGTAACATATTTGTGATTTACATTATAACCATTGGGGCTCTCCCAGGAGATGTGAGATGTGATCCTTTTTTTTTATCATTTCTAAATGAGCTTTGCAAATTTGTTCTGACTTTGTAGTAATTGATGAAGTTTTATTTCAAGAGCACAAGCCAAAGGGAATTATAATAATCTAGTGTTGACAACACAAGGGTGCAAGCAACTTTGTTTGCTCTTTCTTTTGTTAAATATTGTCTGACTTGCGAAATTGTACAAAATAAATAGTGGAGACAGCCACTGCACCATCAAATGGTTGAAATATTTTAAAGGTATAAAATTAGCTGTTGAGAAAAGTAGGCTTTAAGTGGAAGTTCCCAAAAAGTCTGCCTGTACTTATCCGAACCTTTGATTTACAGTAGCTTTGGCACCCACCGGCTGGCCACTTAGAGAAACAAAGCTTCTACCATGTTGCCACTATGCTCCTTAAAAAAAAAGAAGTTTCATGGCAAAGGTCCTTGCTTTGCCTCTGTAAGCAACTTGCCTACTTATCAACCTTTACTACGAAAAAAGGTGTTGAATACATTAATATGTGAGAAGGGGGAAAACTATTGGTTAATTTTTTTCAAGTAAGCCATCTCATAAAAATAACATTAAAATATCTTTACTGGATTGGCTTTCAACAATCCTGTTATCCTAAAGTGTCCATTTTAAATCTTTTATCAAGTTAAAAAATTAGTTTAATTTATAAATGTCTTCATTGTGAAAAGTGAGCACAGAACTTCCTGCACCCCCGCTCTGCTTTCCTCCTTTTCAGAAATTACAGAAATGAACCATTGCAAAGGCACTGGAAAGGAATAGATAATCTATAATAGAAAAAATAAAGGACAATTTCAATGTTAAAAAAACTGTTCTGAAAAATGAAAAAGTACACTGTTCTCATTATTTTATAGATAAAGAAAGAATATTTTATTGTTAACTTTTCAAAGGCAGTTGCAAAATCAAGGATGCTTTAAATTTTAAACAATACATCTAAAGAATTATAATGTGTCATAAATCCAAATGTCTATTACAATTGTAACTGGAACAAATGCACAGTGTAACCACTCACTTTTAATGGATCTTCTGCTAACTTGTGATCAATAGGTGCTGCTGCTGGTGCCTTCTTAGGAAAGAAAGTAGTTGTTTTATTAATATCCCACCCCCAAAAAAAATTTAGAAGAAAAAAAAAGGTTGTGCTTCAGCTTGCATCAACAATTTCTTTATTGATTAATGTAACTGCTATAATAAAAACAAAACTTTAAAAAAAAATTCAAAATTATTATGAAAACAATATCATTTTAAAAAGCAGTATGCTAATTGTTTTTTATTTTTAAAAAATAATTGTTGCTGCCGTTGCTACTTGTGCTAAGTAAGAGCTCGCCTACATTTTAATAGTATGAAAATTATAGTCAAGTCATATAAAATAAGGCAGTGATATAAAACAAATCAAAGTATCTAAACCTTCAAGAAACTTCATTGGCTACAACAAGCAGTTAACATTGCCACCGTTCAGGTAAGGCAAAAATTGTTGAAATTATGATTTCGCAGCTGCAATCAATCTGAAGAAAGTGCAGCAGCGGGGAAAAGGTCAACACCCATCCAACGCATTAGTTAAATAGGAAAACAGCTAAATAGAAATGGGGAGAAAGAAACAGAAGGAAAAGTACTGCAAAGATTGGCAATATATTTAAAAATACCTACCAATTTGCCGCCGAGAGCATTGCCCTGCCATATGCTGTTGCCTGCGTTGTGTTGTTTGCCTATGAGTTTGTTTTTGTTGTAACCACTGTCATTGCTGTTGATCATACTAACTACATTTTTGCCATTGCTAGCCCCAGAATTTAAATGAGCCCCGTTTCCAAGTATGGGATTGTTTGCTCCTGGAACGTTTTCAGACTCTAACGCTGTCACAGGAAGTGGGAGAGCCATAACGGCAACAAGAAACAGCAGAACCACAGATGCCATCCTAGAGAGTTGGGACCCCCTCCCAACAAGGCCGGGTCGCAAGGCGGACAACACTGCCTGTGCTTGTGCTGTTAAAATAGATGACGTCCAGTCTTGTATAGAATTTGTCGGTGTGAGCACTGCTGCTTCTGATGATATGTGTGGCGAGGACGAGGGCTCCAGTGCTGGAGACGATGAAGCACCTGAACAGGTACCTTGACAATGCTGGTCCTGTTCTGGCTGATGGCACTCAGACCAGAACGCAGATCTTAAACCACATGCACTGGTTGTCTCTTGGGATATTGACATCCACAAAGCTGGCCCAGAGCTCTGCGGCGAGCCAGTCTCCACTTGCCTCATGTTAGGCTGCATCTGTGCAGAAGACAATGGGCCTTTCTGCCTCTCTCTACACAACTGCTCCACAACCCAAGAGTTTCACATCTAAAATGAATTTTAAAAATACGGGGGGAAAACCATTAACTCATTTATGCGTGCATAATGTTTCAAAAATTTCATAGGTGTAAAATATATTGACAAAGCTTTCTACCTTTGAAAACAATTATTATTAAGCAGCAGGAAAAATTTATTTTTTGTAATTTATATTTTATGAAAAAAAAAGAAACAATACACCAAATGCTTCCAGACGTCAAATTCTAAACCTGCTGAAGAAAAAATATATAATCAGTTTCAACGTATGGTACCCCGTGGTGAACACCATTTGTCTCAAAGCAGTGATATTCGGAATCAAGAGCCCAATGAGACTAACTGGGCTTCAACGCTCAAGGCAGGGATCTTCTACAGGAAATCTCAATGAGGAAAAAAGCATGCCCCGGGACAGTAAATTAGGCAAATTACGTTTGAGTCTGCTAAAGTGCGCCGGACTGAGATTAGAAACAAACTAGGCCCAATGCCCCACGTCTTAACTTTAAAGAAAGCCAGAGTTAAGCCTTTTTGAAAGATACAAGAACGCGCTCAAGGCTATTCCTGGCTACTGTCTGAGAAGACAATTCTGAGAAATATGTCACACCTGCCAAATGCCACAATAGAGACCTTTAGCACACGCACCGTGTCTCACTACGCGTACGTGAAAATCGGGAAAGCAGATTGAGAAACTATAAAAATAATGAAACCAGTTTCTAAAAATAGAACGTCTGTGGGTCTATTTTTAGAAACTGGTTTCATTATTTTTATAGTTTCTCAATCTGCTTTCCCGATTTTCACGTACGCGTAGTGAGACACGGTGCGTGTGCTAAAGGTCTCTAATAAAGCCTATTCAACCTGCTTGCTAAAAGAAATCATGGAGGATCAATGATACCCTAGTATCTATATTTTATTTTTTAGCTATCTAATAGCATCTTCGCAATTAACAAAAACATTATAAGCTACGTTTAATACCAATGAGTATTCTTATCAGGACAGCCTGGGACTTATTAAGTTCAGGGGAAAGGATTGTTCGCAATAGGTTCAGCCAGTGCCATCAGCCGGCTTTGACTGGTGATGTCTATGAAATGTTCACATGTTGAAACCGTTGCTGCACACGGGTTATGTCTTTAGCGTGTTTGATTCAACGATGTTCACCTAAACGATTGTTTCAGAAACTCGGACTTTGATCCTTTACGTCTGAAAATAAATATGACACTACATGTAATAGTACCAGGCATTGATGAGGGTTCCGCGGAGATGGGGACAATCTTGAGAGAAATTAGATCGAGTAAACATCGACCAAAAGTTAACGATTAATATATTTGCAGCTATCATATTTTGAATCCCACAGTTGACGATCCGTGTTTTAGTTGTAACTTCTTCAATTTTGACACAATGACTCGAAAACTCGTAAATTGACCACATAATCTGTAATAGATAAGGATGTAAGTACATTTTCTTCCTAAAAATGATAATTTTGTGCTACTTGGAGGTAAAACTAAATTTGTATCTTGGTTTGGTCCTGACATAGATCAGTAGGTATATATATATTTTTTTCCTTTAAGAGAAACGGGCTTGAAAAAGCATCTTGGAAAGTAAAATAAAACACGCTTTCTTATTGCAATAGTTACGTTCCACAAAGACCGTTACGATGATATCAGGGTGCACTGAAAATCCCGCTTACTTAGGCCCTACGCAATAGTTAACGTAAAGTTCTTCGCCTTGTAAAGCCTCTGCAATATAAAAAACCGTTTATTAATTAGCATATAGTGAGCTATGAGATGAGACGTTTGGAGTCGGAGCGCTTTGCCCTCATTGATTGGCTGATTTCCCTTTGTAGTATTAGCCAACTGCACACGTCTTGTAAAATGTCATCCACATTATGTCCAATATGCAACATGTATGTTGATTAGGGAATGAATACACTAAAGTAAAGGACAGGTATTCAGCTCCAAGATAGTGATTCATGAGAGAAAGTAAGAGTGCTCAAAATCATTACCATCACACACACGGTGCTGCTCAATCAAAAATAATGTGGACACCTTTAACCTAAGTCATGAAAGTCACGGTTGCCACCCACACTATTCCAAACAAGGTACACCTGAGCTATCAGTATTATCGTCATTTGAGTTAGACACAAGAGTAGTTCAACTTTACACTTGGCGCAGTCACACCCCAATGTAAAATACCTGTGAGGCATATAGGTCGTAAAACTATTAAAACTCATCTAATATCTCCTTCAAGCGTACCCCATTCAAAAAATTAAACCACCACTTGACAGCCTAAAGTAACATAAAACCCTTTAAAGCAATGATGAGATGTATTTCTTTAAAAAAAATCAACGCATTTAAGTGTGTCAAGAAACTTAAAATATTTCATGACAAACCCTAAAGAGACGTATATCGCAAACACATCCTTTAATATGTTGGAATTTTAAGAGCAATATAATTTCAGATTTCACGTAAAGCCTTGGGAAATTATATCATTGTTTATTATCTCCATTTGGAAAGAAATATATGTACACAACTACTGGATTGGCCCAAGACAAAGAATTAAAAAAAACCTCTCATCTACCTACTCGAACATCCAGAATTGTTTTCACAGACAGCGGGAAAGATAAGTAGCAGATAGCGGCAACTCCCTACTAACACGGAAACTACCGTCCGTGTTTGCAAAACCAAACTAGGGCTACCTTTGGGACTAATAGATTTAGCTGGAGGTCAACTTCCGTGGTACACCAGCCGTACTAAAACACGGCAAACACGGCAAAACTTCCGTAAGACCATACACAGCAAACTCACTACACTCTTCATCCAAAGTAACTGCATTTTAAACGCACCACCAAGGTGGGTTAGCAAATTTTCACATCGCATAACCTTGTATACCCACCTGACCGATCATTAAGATTCGTCGATGATTAATATCAATAAAAATCGTTCAGTATATATTGCCTCAGATCACTTGTACAAATTACAACAGCGCGACAGTCAGAGTTCTTCTCCCCCCCCCCCCCCCTTTTTTTTTATTACCACTACCCACATACACAAAACGCAGCTGACACACTGAATAAATCAACAGCATAGAGCAGGCGAGGAGTGATTGACAGGTAAATACATCATCCATCCCGGTCGTTCCATCAGGCAGGAGACATGTTCAGAAGAGATGAAATGGACACTTTACTTTGAGGAGGGGAGGGTGCGCATGATCCGCCAAGTTGGCAGCTATACCAGTAAAGAAAGAGGCTAAAGTGCTTCACCAACTGTAACTGTGAAATAATTATTAGCGAGGCGTAAACAAATCTATGTAGGTATCGCGACATAAAGCTTAAACCAACTTATAAATCATAAACTCAAGCACAACAAACGAATACATAACCACAATTATTATAGCAGTCAATGACTCATGTCGTCTGGTTGAAGGACTTTGAAATGTGAAGAATCCGCGGATAACCAACAAATCTACAAACAGCCAAACTCTCATTTTAAATTACAACCCATATAACTGTATCGTCCCAGTCCTGAGCGAGTGAAAGCACTACCTACCCCCGACCAACCTTGCCTGCTTCTAAAGTTCAGGGTCGGCCTTGGGTACAGTTATCAAAGTTATAAAAACTTATGCACAACATGAGAGTCTACTTGATATTATGACTGCAAACAATTCTGGATGCCTTACAAGCGAAAATGTAATACCGAAGTAGTAAACAAGAAAATGCAAACACAAACACACAATTCAGAATGTTTTTTTTTTTAGAACTGTCTTTCTTTGTCCAAGTCTGTCATTGATGGTTCTTTTAGATAAATTTCTACAGTTCTTATCATGTATTTCTTTGACTAGCAGATTTTTATGTGTTTGAAACCTGAAGGTTTCCGGTTTCTCAGCTTTCTACTAAATACAACATATTCAAGCGAGGCAATGTGCTAAGGCAAGGCCAACCTTCCACAGAGGACTCTCTCTCTCTCTCTCTCTCTCTCTCTCTCTCTAGAGACTGCGTGGAGACTGAGCCCTCAGGGAGCCAGCGTTGATGTAAGCGTTTTATCGAAAGCATGATGAGCCACTAACTTCCATTATTTGTAACTTTCTACACAACTATCAATTGCAAATTTCGTGAAAAAAATTTCACGCGAGCGTTTAGATGTATGTCGCCAATGGACCATATGAACAGATTTTCTTAGACCAAAATGCTATGTAATTTGATCATATAGTGAATTTAATCCAACAACCGAGTGGGCTAAAACTTTGTGTCTGTCTGGTGTTGGTTGCTGCAATATAAAGGATACGGTGAACATTCATCCACAACCACAAGAACTCACAACACTATTATTGTGTGGCTCAATGTAAAAGCGGTGCGCTGATGGATGCAATGGAAGCTCCGAACTGACGCTCCACTTCTATTGGATGAGGATGCAGGGTAGCAAACGTAATACAAATTATCCTGAAACATTTTGAGGGGAAATAGTTATGGACATATCTTCTTTACTTAACAGGCAAAGTCGTGTGAGTGCATTGCTTATCATATGGGTTTTCCCTCAAAAGCGTAAACATAACTGTAGCTTACACCACCATGCAAAAGCCCATGCCGAACTTCTTATCACTTAAATTGAAACCCTTTCAAAATAAGAGGACGGCCAGTTTAAGATGTGGCTTTTGAACATTTGCCAGGCGAAAAGAAAAAGATGAATTTAATCATGATGAAGTGTGCTTTGTGAAACCTTGCAAAACCAATTTACTTTTAGTGTTTACCTGGTCGCTTTGTCGTAACTTGACACAAATCGCATTGACATTAGTGCAAGTTACGATGCATCTTGGGAAAGCAGGATCTCAAAAGAAACACAACTATCTCAAACACGATGATGTACACAAACTAGCCATATGGGTGCATTGCTTCATTAGAGTTTTCCCTTGAAAGCGTAAATATAACTATCTATGGTCTATGTTCTTTGTATGTCTAAAAATGTTGAAATTATTCGGTAGCTAGTGTAACTGACAGTGGGAAATTAAGTGATATTTGTTGTCTGTGACGATGCTCATATGTATCATGGCTGTATTTCATGCTGTAAAATGAAAACAAAGAGCCTTATGAGGACAACAAAATATTATTTGAACTTGAACTTGAAATTGGAGTGTTAAAGCTTAAATGAAATCGTCAACCATGTGGGTTTAGCATATGGCTATCCAATTTTGTGATTTCGCATACCTTTCTTTATCAAGTTTTTTTTTGACTAGCATTCCTTGCTTGATCATTATCTTTGGGATAGCAAAAGCTGAAATTTGATGGAGTAAAACTAGGCAGAAAAAAGGATCTTTGAATAATCACGATAGAAAAGTGTAGAGGAACCAAAAAACTTAGACAAAGTAGAAAACATACACGTCATTTTAGCATTATAAATTTTGCGCCAGTTTTTGCACGTTTTTTCGCATGTCTTTTAAATCTTGGAAAATTTCCTTTCTCTTTTCCAATCTGCATATCACACTGTATTCGCAACCGAACGAACAATAATGTTTGATTTAAAGTCTTAGTTTGACAGGACACACAATGACAAACTAAATAGTCTGGATGTACGAGTCGAAATAGCGTATAGAATTAGAATCTATCACAACTTTTAAGAGCGCTTGTAAAAACATATATGGGCAGCATTTCAACCCTTATCTTGTAACTTTGTTGCAATGTAAAGCAGCTACCCGCTACCAAGGAACCGCTTGGTGTATCCTGTTCAGTAAGGTACAAAGTTTAATAAATCTGCCCTTCACCCTATCATCTAGACAACGAGGCAATGTTAAAAGACTGTACCCAACATTGCAGTGCTTGGATTGGACAATCCAAAGCAAATATATCAATCAAGCTGAAAATCAACTATGGTTAAGTAATAAAATAGTGAATGATTGTCTCCTTATTTTTATCAGTATTGCCAAAGTATTCAGGAATAACAAAATAACTTGGCATTTGGCTGGCACAAGAAAACATTTAAAATAATTATCTCACAGCGAGGGCCTTGTAGAATATCAATAGCGCTGAGAATTTTTAAATAGAAAAGAATCTTGTTTAGTCTGCAATGCAGGGTTTCAACCTCAATATCCATTAAAAACTTCCATTATTGACTGTCACACCGCTCCTTAAATGAATAGTTAAAAACGATAAGACTTTGCAGAAGTCTTAGCTGTCCCAGACATTGAAGGCATCGCTCTTACAAAAAGCAAAATACATGTGTACTAAGGTCTAACCCACGTAAAATGTATTCCCGGTTAAACGCTATAAAACCAAATTGTGAAAGTCCTTGATTTTGGTGCACATGGACTGTTCATAATTATAAATTCTCATTTACGAGAAAAATTTAAGAACTGCATTTTCGCAAGCTTTTTATGGCTAGCCAAAACCAATGGCTGCGTTGAGAACTTTAATCCAAACAAGGACAATCAAATACTAGCAGACCACATCAACATGAAAACCAAGCTACCATGCAAACAACTGAGTTGAAAACATACACATGACGATCGCTTCATCCATGCCGTGCCCACACGAAAATCACATGCCACTTTTCATCCAAAAGCTCGTGCACCCTTTGGTAGTGGTGCTATCGGTAGCAAGGTCAGCAGGCCTATATGCTTTTTCAGATTCGGGCATTTTAGCAGATGTACCATTGATTGCTCGCCTCAACATTACACAGGCAGTGTCCATCTACATAGCCCCACCTTAAGATTCGTATTACTTCGACCCACACCTGTTCGTACCTTGATAAGGCATCTTCATTCAGGCCACGTGCTTTGGGTGTCCAGGAAGTAGCGTCTCTGTGTCATCACATTCCGAGGAAGTTGAGACACTCTTTCGTTTTACGCAGTTAGACCAATTAGACTGAATATTTCAGGTCTCTCGAGTTCCACATCAAGGAAACTGTGCTTGGACTTCAGGTGCTTTCTCGAAACTGTTGGGCCATATAATGGGTGTCGTGAGTAATTTAGTAGTTCACGTTGTTCGCACTTCGCAGCCTTGTGTCGACATGATAATCATTGAACGAGCAAGACATTAGTCATGAGTTGGTCCTCAATGCAGCAGCCACACCATATGGCATGCTGATAATTAATTTGTTTCCATTTGAACTAGGCACAACTTTGACATAAAAAAGGAAATTATGAATAGGGTTATTATTTCGAAATACAATTAAATCAAACACGGACAGACTAATTATACTCACAGAATACAGTTCTAGCTACGTAAGAAATGCCTTCTAACCACACACAGAAGAGCGGCGAATGAATTGGTGTAGCTAAAGACCGGTATGCATGACGCTGTATAATTGCTTAGCGACCTCAAATAATAAGTTGCTTATTGTTGGTTGCATGTGGGAAGCCATAAATGGTTTTATTGCGGTTTTTATAGATGGAATAACCTATTCACCCATTTAAATCGTATGATAATTATAATAAACATATAAATTAATTTTGCTCACTTAGAAAAAGTAATTATAGTTCATGAGCATTTGGGTTAATATTATTCGCAAAAATGCCGTTTCATTAAATCTCCCGATCCTGCATTTTATGAAATTTTACACAAACTTCCACGTCACCAGTGCCCTACTTCACTTTATAGGGAGACAACAGTGTTGAACTCGTTTGTGGCCATCTGGAAAGTATTTATGAATCCAACCAAGTGTTGTGAGCGGAGTTCCTTTTCATTTTGCCCGTTGCTGAGATCTTAAAAGGATAATAAACAGCTTTGCTCAAGAAGTGATGCAATATCAATTATTATCATCGGATACGTAAGGTACTGAGAAGACCCCTGAGCGGCCCGTGATTGTTATCCCATCTTCATTAAAACGCGTTTTTTCCCCTCCTTTGATTGGCTTATTGCATTTCCACGCAGTAGCAGCTGCTGTGGTGCAGTAACAAAAGCGGACTGGTCTTGACAGGAGATGCAGTATTCGCCGTCATGAAGGTGATTTGTCTTTATCTTTATATCGCACTCGAAGTATATTTTGTTGCTATTTCTTTTGCGTAATGACGGCGAAAAACTGGACATGCTGCATTTATTGAAGCACAAAAACACCCATCTCAGTGACGATGAAATTATTTTCATGGACCATTAGAGTTCTAGTCATGTAGAGCACACTGAAAACACTTAAGCTAACCGCAATGACGTTCTTTCGTTACAATAACAGAAAGACTACAACTAATCTGAGCTTCACATCAATTTGCAACACGTGTCTTGTGAGTGGAGAGTCACGATAGCAATTCAGTTCTTTGTAAGTCGATGCGAAATGACTGATTCCTTGTTTGTTATTGTTTTTGTTTAATGTCAGGCTATGAATCAGTACATCCAAAAGACAAAAACCATAGACAAAAACAACATTTTTCTTACAATCTCTTGTGCTAACCAGAATGAAAGCAAAAATATCTGCGCTCTTTTTATTCGGAGCGGTTTACAACAATGATTAGTGTCACCCCAAAGTACAAAATTAACTTACACAGACATCGGGAAATTGGTAAAAAGAAAAAAAAACGGAATAAATAACGAACCCTTGGAGGCAATGGGCATTTCTAGCAGATATCGCTTTATTCAATAAATAACATGACACTAGTATTTTGTTCCCACCAAAAGAGTCGTAAAAATGACCCATTCCAAATTATACAGTGGGCACACGTTATGGTGCAGGGAAACTTAAAATCCATCAAAATTATTCTAACAACACGAAAGGCGGTTTCAATTTGCCTGGCCTCAAGCATGCATGGACTAGCTATAAAACAACTCATAATAACTACATCGATCGAAACTGTAAAGGTTTTCAGCTTATAAGGGGTGAGAGGGAAAAGGGCTCTCAATTACAGATTCAAGCAATCTTGGGGTGCGTCATATTTTCAATAAGTACTGCAATAACTCTCATTTCGACCACACGATTTGCGAAAAACGTTATCGACAAAATCAACAAAGCCAACACCGCAACACCACCGTTTTTATTGTTTTTTTAGGGAGCT
>BMAT01009017.1:170584-189671 GCA_019649035.1 Elysia marginata
ACGGAAGACCGCATTATAAAGGTCAATTGTACTTCGACTGAATTGATTGTTGGCACCGTTTTTGTTGGTCACCCGAAGTTATGTAATTACTGGTATATTATATTTTCAACAAAACAAAACAAGGGCACGGCAAAAATTGCCGCGGTTGACCCTCTGATTTCGAGGGCATTACGGCAAATTGCAAGGGCACCACGGCAAATTGCCGCGGTGCCGCGGTCTATTTCAAGCCCTGTAGATACATCTAGGCCTAGATCTAGATCTATATCTAGATTACATTTGATTATGATTAGCATTAGACCTATCTGGATCTAAAATCTTAAATAAGTTAAAAGATAGCATAGTGGGGGCTCTCATTAGGACGAGAGGCAGCATTTATTAGAGGCTTAGATGAGGGTCATGCCTGGATGAGACATAAGAAATAGATTAGATCTAGAATCAAGATCAATATCTTACCTACAATGGAGCAGCGTAATCGAGATCCAAAATCTTATGATTGAGCTAGACAAGGCTATGTCTAACAATAAAATCTAAACTTCCGGTTCAACGACTGCTTTAAGCTCTCTCGCATTTGAAGCCTAATAAAAAATGTAATATTTTGTTTGCATGGCCTCCCTTACTTTGTTTCGGCCTGATACGAGTTCGGGCTTTCAGGCCAGGAACTCACGGCAAGCATTATGATTTGAGCCATCTAAGTAGTAAGTTATTGCAGTGTGAAATATGTGAAATTTGGTATCACCCTTCATATATTACCTCACCAAGAAGGACAGGCAAAAATAAATGCCACCTCACCGTTTTTATTGTTCCAAACAATCCATCAAAGTTGCGCATTAATTTTTTCAACGAAAACAAAAGGGCCTGCTATAAAATGAGATGAGATTGATATTTATTCAGTCAATATGCAACCCAATGGGGTGTATCTAAAATAACTGGTGTTGTTGAGACACATTATACATTTTAGATCCAAGCTTAATGCTACCGCATACTTAATCGTCTTCGTTCCTTATGGACATTTAGTTCGTTTTAAATGACAAATAGCTGAGCCTTTTTTTTTTTGCAAATACTGTAGCTTTTTGTTTCTTCGCTTAATGCTTTCTAAAAAATTTATATAGAAGCACAAGGCAACTATATTATTATCTTCTCTGAACGGCATGATTTTTTCCAACAGCATCAATGTTTTCATTGGGGGTTTCTTCTCTGAAAAGACCCTATGAACAAACCAAAATAAAAACAAATTTAAACAACCGCTGTAAATCCAATAGCCTACTCTTCAAGCAAAGCAAATGTTAAAATTAACTAAAATGCAATGATAACTATTAAAGGCCTCTCTTTTAACAGCCTGCGTTTGGGTTGTTGTGTATGAATCTTAAAATAACTTATTCTAGTCATATATGTTGACACTGTAAGTGTTACGAAGATTTCATGCAATCAAATTATGAAAATCAATGTGCCGCCTGCACCAAATGCAAGTTGTCTATGGATTCCTTGTTGACACACGACAGCAGAATGGTAAAACCAATTTTGTGGTATACCGGTGCGAATGCATGACTGTGCTTAACCTCATCAGTGCAGAAACTTGCTCAATGTCTTTTTTCGTTGCTGGCATGACCAACACAAGTTGCTAGATTACCTTAGATATCAGTGAAAGTTAACTTGGTATTGGTCCCTGAAAGTAAGACATACATGTCTTTCAAGGCAATTTATGCCCTTCAATAAGCTATTTGGTGTCCACATAAATAAGAGTGAAGCTGAATGGTCAGTGAATTAGCCTTGAAATTGAAGTCTAACCCACAGACCAACATCTCGTGTGAAAGCCCATCTTCCCGTTGGTTGTATTCAAAAGGTATGCTAGTGCGTAAGGCAAGATCATCTTGGTGACATCGGTACGTTATAGACGTGAGCATTACGCGCAGCTTTAACTTGTTCGATGCTGCCTGAACATGCAAAGGTATAGTGGACGAGACGTCAAACATTTTTTATGTGATAAAATTATAGACATTTTTCATGTACTTCAGAAGAACTATCAATTCAACGCATACACGCAAACTCTATGTTTGAGATATTTATTGTTTCATCCGCTGAAGACACATTGTGACTTGTGCAGAGATGCAGAGATATGTCCTGAACAGCTTCTTAAGACATTTTTTCCCTGATGGCGGGTGTAGTTTCCTCTTTTTTCAGCTCTTTTGACACATCTAAGTCTGATAAGGTCCGAACACGATTAAATATGCGGTAGCCTAAAATTTGAATTTGATTTATCTCAACAATTTCCCAAAGGAAGTTCTTTTCTTACAAAAATAAAACCATTATAATATGCAAAAAATTTTTAATAGATGTCATTTTTTTGTGTTTTCTGACTTCTCTTCCGCAAGTTTGTCTGCCAATTTTTCTCATGAACAATTTCTTTTTTTTTATCGTTTGCTCTCAGGTTTCAACCACAGTTATGGGCCCAAAGCCCCACCCAGTTACGCTGGCCCAAGATATATATATATATATATCAGAAATAAATACATAAATAGAGGAGGTGAGACTTAATTATAGAAAGTATTTGAAGCGAACAAAAGTGGTTAAAAAGTTAGATAAACAAGAGGTAGCAAGAAAAAGTTGGGAAGGAAGAATAAAGAAAGTGTTAACAGTAATGAGAGGGTTGGGGAGGCAAATGAATGAATTATTGACAAAGAGCGGATGATGGAATAGAACAAGGAAAAAAACAGAGACAGTCGACGCTGTGGAAGGGCGAGAATACAGGAACGAAGGAATATTATGGCCATTAAGCCTACTAGTACTAAGTAGTAGCACCAGAAAGATTGGAGTGGGGGGAGAGAGAGGGGGAGAGAAAGAGAGAGAGAGAGAGAGAGAGAGAAGTAAATAGAATTGTAGTAGGAACATATGTAGAGGAAAATTCAGTGTCAACAAAAATACTACTTCAACTAGATCTGACTTAGTAAAACTTTTACCTAATATAATTTTGAAAAAAGCGTTTTTTAATTTACAGCACACAAATTTTGTATCTTATAATTCAAATGAAAAAAAGGAAAAACGGCCTGGAAGTCTACGCTAAAATGGTGTACAAATGTAACATCAGTTTTCATGAATACAAATGCTTGAGTCTCTAAATAAATTACCTATATTTTTTCCCATTCTTGCCAAACTTTTAAATGACACCAGGAGAAGCACCTGGGCACCCCAAGGCAAACTCTTCTTCATGAAGTTACTTGGTCTACTAGAAGTAAAACTTGTTTTTGTACCAGCTTACTGTCGAATTTCGTGAAGATGCCCGACCACTTTGATGCATTTTTGAGGAGCTCAAAGAATACAAAACTTTTTCACCTCGACACAGGAACTAACTCCGGATAGATCGGTTTGATAGCCGTGGATCCGCACGCTCATCTTGTGTATCATATGAGGTAATCTTAAACATAGCAAAAACTTTTTTATATTATAGACATAAAACCAGATATACAGGTTTTGAAAATATAACAGAATGTGCTACATGCAAAATCTATCAGCGACAAATTCAATATATCTAATAGACATTTGTGTGACAAAGAAAATTTTACAAACATGCCCCCCGTTAGTAACAAGAAACATCGTAAATAGACCTAATGCTCATTAATGTTAACATTCGTGAGGCAAAGAAACGTCAAAGTTTTGCAGAGAAAAAATGGGGAAAAATCAAGACTTGAAATTCTTCGTCAACTTCTGATGTCACAAATCACACAAATCAACTGATCATCAAGGCCAAATAGAATCATATCAAACACCAGAATAGCGAAAAAAAAATGTCGCAGCAAGGAGGGTCTTGTAAAACATTCAAAACGAGGGGACAACTTGCCGTGATCGAAAGACAAGCAGAAAGTGACCGATATCTTCAGCACATATTTCACCAGCAAAGTCTATAAGCTAAGCAAAAAACTTGATGAAAAAAAATTACCCCCTACTGATGACAAAAAGAAGAGGCAGTAAACAAGATTTTAAAAACTTGACCAAATAAGACTCGTTCGCTTGATGCATTCCATACTTGGATTGTGATACACAATGTGCTGATGAACTAACACATGTTATTACATCAATAATAAACAATAGCTTTGAGCTGGGTAAATGTCCTGCATCATGAAGAGAGTTATCGTCAGGCCTGTGTCGAGCATTATATTAAAAAAGTTATGTCAATCGTACTATTACCACCTCAGGAACTTAGGAAAAATTAAAAATTCGATTGATACCCATATAGGATATGTGCTTGTGCATTCATTTATTGATTACAAGTCGTTTAGACTACTGCAATTCATTTTTATTGGAATCCTACCTTATCTCATTAAAAGGTTGCAGAAAATTCAGTACAAAACTGCAAGGTTAGAAGTTAGAAAAAAATCACAGGTAGGATTCATCATTAAAAGGGCTCCACTGGTTGCCTGTAAAAATAAAATTGACCTTAAAATTGCCTGCCATGTTTTTAAACGTACTGGTCTTCCTCCCTCCTATATCTTGAGACTGTTGATCTTAAAATTGCCTGCCATGTTTTTAAATGTACTGGTCTTCCTCCCTCCTATCTTGAGACTTCATCAATGTTTACAAACCAAGTAGAGTTTTAAGATGATGCAATGAATACCTTTTCAATGGGCCTTCCGCGTCCCAGTCGTCCGACGGTAACGCCTCGGCAGCTTCTCGGATCCTCGTCGCCAGTTTCCTCCAGATCTGTCTGTTCCGGGCGATGGACCTCAGGTGTTCAAGATCTTCTAGACGTGTTAGATGTAGTTGGCTGTCTAGAAAACGTGATCTTTATTGAGAACAACTGGCAATGTTGTTAAATGGTGGCCTCTAAATTTTCTTCCATGGGATATGAAATAGCTGTTCATCGCCTTATTAGCGGGTATTTCATTGTTTTTTCGAAGGATATGTGTAAACAGGCGCCATATGCTTTTGAGCATGGAGATAGACAGGAGGCGCTCATCGCACTTTTTGTGTAGAGATGAATTTGTGATTATAACCGGGTATTTGATATTAAGTGTTTTTCTCAGTTGTTTCCGGTGAAATGCATTTAGTTTTTTCTCTTCTGTTTGTGTTAGCGCCCAAGTGCCGCAGTTGTATGTTGGAACTGATTTTACGAGTGTTCTGTAAAGTTTTAACTTGGTTTTTCTTTTGATCTTATCTCCTTTGACCCAGACATTTTGGAGCTTTGCTAGTGCTGCAGTGGAGAGTCGTTTTCTTCTTGCTATTTGAAAATAGATGCACGTATTAAGAGTTTTAAGAAATTGTCTTCGTTTAATATGTCCCTAAGCTATGGAACAGCTTGTCTACCAAAATAAACAATTGTGATACTTTTACATTTTTTAACCTCACCTGAAATCAAAACTTTACAAAAAGGCTTTTCACCATAGCTCCTACTTCTTGTTGTGATAGTTTTTACCAAATACAAGCATATGTGGTTTTTGTACTATATCTATAACTGTCAACAATAGCTGAAGTTTTGTCTTTTTGCTTTTGCTTCGTTTGAATGATCTATTATTTTTTTAAAATGTGATTTAGTCCTGATTGTAGCAATTTTAAACGTAAATATATTTTATATTGACGTTTGTGTCTCTAAATGTAATTATTATGATATTGTCACAGCGCCGCACAGCATCTGGGATAGATATATTTTGATATCATTATTATTATTATGATTATTATTATTGTTACAGGATACATAAGTTTCTGGTGCGGCACCGTTTCAATGATTCAAAGGTCTTGTTTCATTCCCTGTTTACCCTCACGACTCGTGCCTCTTTTCCCTTCCAGAAAGGGATTTGCCATCAATAAAAGATGGCAATAAAAGTGCAACACGCTAACTCATTCGCCAATGTATTTTGGAACATTAGATAACTAGTTAGGTTGGTAACGAACTTTGCAGACCCAATGTGAATTGCAGAACATAATGATAATAATAAATAATAAATAACATCAATATAGCGCATTTTTCTGGTGTAGCTCAAAGCGCTTTACATTAAGATTGGCAATAAAGAACAAACACAGAAAAACTTTTTACCAATTACAACAACAGACGTCATTAAGTTTAAAAGTTTGACTAACAATGCAAAAATGTATAAAATATCCATGCTATCACATAAATATTATACGTTAGAATTAAGTGGAAATGTATAGAGAGCTACTACAAAATTAAATTAAATTATCTCAAAAGGAATCGGCAAAAGATGTGAAAAACCAAGATTTAAGATTCTTTTTGAAGGTTTACAAAAACATAGAGGAAACTATTGAGCAAGGGAGATTGTTCCACATGTTAGGGTCAGTATGGTAAAAAGATCTGTTACCAAAGCTTTTCAAATTTGTTTTGGGCATTGTCAAGATTAATTTTTTTTCTGAACGAAGATATCTAGATGGTTTGTAAATATTTAGCAGATCTTTCAAATAATAGGGAAACTTTTCCTCATTAGGCAATTATATTATTATTAATCATATACTAGAACAGCAATCTTGTCGATTCTAGAATGGATTGGGAGCCAATGAAGATCTTGAAGTATTAAAGTTATTGATTGTCTTTTTAAGGTTCGCTACATCAATCTAGCTGCATGGTTTTGAATAGATTGAAGTCTTTTAATTCTCTCAGAAGTTAACCCTTTATAAAGTGCTTTGCAGTAATCAATTCTAGAAATTATAAAAAAAAAGGACAAGTTTTTTTTTGTGGCCTCTTCATTAATATAAGGTCTTAAGCAACCAATTTTTCTTAGCTCAAGAAAATATATTTTGCGAACATTAAAGACTGCTTTTTCAAAACACATAGCTCTATAAAAAATAACTCCCAGATTTTTAACTTCTGGAGAAATCTTAATTATTTCACCACATACATTTACATATTTCTGATCAATCTCTTTCAGTCTGGATGGAGTTCCAACTAACATAATCTCCGTCTTTTCATTGTTCATTTTTAGCTTGTTTACTGTCATCCATTCTTTCATTGCACACACACACAAGCACTAAGTTCAGATAAGAGTGTCGGGACTTCTGATGGTAAAACTGATCTATAGATCTGAGTATCGTTTGCAAAGAGGTGGTAATAAAACGAATATGAGTGGATGGTTTTTTAAATAATTTGGGAGGAAAGTGAAAATAGTATTGGTCCTAAAACAGAACCTTGAGGAACACCTTGTTTCATATTGCTAGGATCTGAGTTCGTTTTACCAACAAGAACTTTCTAAGTTCGATTTCGCAAATAGGATGTAAACCATTTTGAAACTTCACCCTGGATTCCAAAAGAGTGAGAAAGGCGATTCGGAAAAATTTTATGATGTGTCGTGTCAAATGCGGCTGTCAAGTCAAGTATCGCAAGGACAAACACATTGCCCTAGTTACTGGCTTCCAATAAGTCTGATGTAACACGGACTAATGCAGTTTCTGTACTGTACAGGTTTTAACACCAAGAGCAATCACTCTGTTAAGCCGGTTTCCCATCACATGTATCCCTAGCGGAAGACTTCGAATCGGCTCTGAACCGAGGACCCGTATTTTGCTTTCACATGGGGCGTTTCCATGTGAAAGGGTATAGGTGATATATCAGGTCATAATTTTTTTAAAGTCTCTGGTCCGGAGTCTTCCGTAAAGGATATACCGGATACGCGTCATATGGCGCGTGCTTTTTGCTTCTTGCTTCATTGAGGGACGCCGGGCTGCGACAAGACTCCTCCAACGCATACGGCTTTTGCTGGCCCTCCTAAGTAAGACCCATGTAGTCTTGGCTGCTTTCAACTCAGCATCAATTCTTTTGTGTCAAGTCTATTTTGATCGGCCCACTTTTGTCTTACCTTGTGGATTCCAGTCGAAAACCTGCCCGGTAACGTTGGAAACAGGCTTTCGTAGAGTGTGGCCAATCCATCGTCATTTCCGGTTGGTTTTTTTTTGTTCCCTTTCCGATCGCCATTTGTTTTATGCTGTCATGTAGCTTTTGATGAGGGAACTGTTGGCCACATGAAGTTAAATAAGATTCTGAGACAGTGGTGTAAAGACAAAGGTGTCAATACATGTCTGTTAACTTTCCAGTTTGTCCACCTTGACTATGACATAACAATATTTTGTCCTATTTCAATAAAAAATAAAGATTTTGATCAGAGAATTCTTATTATCACAGAACATTAGATGTGTACATCAATCCAGCCTTTCCCATTAGTATGAGTTCTTTTTCCCTTTAACTACAAAACTACATAATATTACCCTGTCATTGCCTCATCATATTTATTTACTTCGTGTCGATTGTTATAACAAGGCCTGTAAAGTATCTTGCAGCACTGCTTTCTTTGAATTTTCTAAAATTTCGTTACACGTTTCAATTATTTTCTTAAAGATACACCCCATCGCCATTATCACCATCATTGCTACCATCATCACCTGCACAATCACCATCATCGTTATCCATTATTATTCTTTAACTTATTTTCATCACCACCATCATCTTATAATTCATTATCTTTAGACTTCATAGGATCCATGAAATCAGAAGTCTGAAGTGCGTCCTCACCTATCGATTTCCCAAGTAAATTTTTAGTTCGCAAACTTTTAGACCTCAATGTTTGGCATAACTTGCAATAGTTCCAATTACATCGATGTTTCAAATGATTGCCCCATGCGATATCATATTTTTGTCGCTTTTAAGTCTTACAGTTACTTCTTTTTTAACAAGAAACAAAGAAATTTCGCTCTTAAAATGCTATTTGACATACAAGTAATGTTTCTTTTTTAAAGTTTACTGTTCTTTTATTTCAGTTTTCACTTGTGACTTTAAAATTTGAAAGATCAAAACCATAATGGATAGAATCTAATGGGGCTAGTCACCGCATATCTTGCGCTTTGCCATTGATCCTAGAGAGCCTTGTGCATTTCCATAACATGACATCAACACAGATAAACACTTTGAAAGAAATACATGTTTTTAGGGCAAATACTTGTGCGTGGATAAAGGGGATAATTTATGGGCATTCTCTGGGGGCGAAATAGTTTTATATTATTTTCCATCGCACAAAATTTCACACTCATGTAGGTATTTACGTAAGTATCATACCATAATAAAAGATCGGTTAAGTTTCGCAACATTTGTTTAAAACTAACGCATCTTACGATACAGTCACGATAAAATAACATAAAATAGCTGCTTTAACTATTCAGAGTCAGTTTTATAAACTTTGAACCAAAATATGTTTAAATTTCATGAAGCTATCTGCCTAACTTTATATATCTTGTTGGTAAATAATTATCTTTCTAGAAAAAAAAAAGAGAAAGCCGTTTTGATAATTCTGGAATAGTTTTATTAACTTCATATGTCAATATATTTACATTTTATGAAGCTATTGGTCATAATTCATATAACATGTGTTATATTTCTAAGGTCTGTTGAAAAAATAAGGGCTATTAGTTATACATACTTGCATATAATACAAACAACCTCAAGCAAATGAGAACGTTTAGATAACATCAACGTGAGCCTTAAGTAAATACATATGTAGCTGACAAATCTAATTTATCTTAACTTGTTCCCACATGAATAATTAAAACGTACGGAACATTTTCCAAAGTAAAGTCATCTTACGGGAAGTTGGCTTATAAAGGAACACCCGAATACAGGAGAAATCATCCTGATAAGCCGGAGCCCTTCGTCTTGATCCTGAACCCATTAACTTGTGGAGATCAAAGAACTGGCTTGAGAGGAAAATCCATGCAGAAGTTGTATCTGTGCAGTAGTTTGTTGAATTAATTTTTTATTAAGTTAATACTTGGCGCAGTGACAAAGATTTCGTGGAGGCTATTTCATGTGACCAAAGTAGTCTTTTCATATATCTCGGTTACAGTTTTGTTTTGCGAGATTGTAGCAATGACCTTTCGTTCTAAAGTCTTTGTAGAATGTAAGATAGTCTTCAACATTAACTTCATAGAACCCGTTTGTTAATCTTCTGGATTAGGCTTGGGAGGTCCAAGACTCTCAGCCTTTGCTCGTAGCTGAGGTTCGATATAACTCGTACTAGTTTGGTTGCTAGTCGTTTAACATTTTTTATCAATACTCCATTTAAAGAAAACTGGCATAGTTGTATAATGACATAATACAAAAAAAAACAGGACAGAAACCACAACCAAAAACGACAAGAATCTCTATGCATATTCCGTTTTTAAGGGTATAAAATGTTGAATATTACAGCTCTTTGGCTTTATAGTCCCAGGACACAACAATCCCTTCGTATGGCTTCAACTTCACTGGACTCAGACCTGCGCTGCTTCCTCTCCGATGATTTGTCTTTGTCCCTGCAACGATTTCGACTTTGGCACTGCCTGGTACTGTCTCATGAAGGCCGTGCAGCTGCTTTGTTGCCGATTTGGAGGCAAAGTTCAAAGCCACTAGGTACCTAAGGAGGTTATTTTGAATGATCATGACTCTGCTGCTTAAAGTAAATCAGTATGCATTATAATCAACAAAGAAAGAAAGGAATGCATGGCCAACGACTTTAAAGTGAACTACAGCTAAGTTTTTATACATTGGCCCTATAGATTTTACAGTATCGCACGCATACCAGGTAGTGCAACCTCCACAACTCTACAAGACAAACGCTATGCCTACAAAAAAGTTCTTTTAAAAGTTCTGCTTGTTTAAATTAGCTTAATTAAATTTTTTTTTGCGTTAGAAAAGCGTAAGGTTCTTTTATCGGTGATGTCTATCCTTCGCCATGGGTTCGGTTCTCATTTGAAATTTAACGTAATAGACTCATTTTAAAAAGCTTTCACTATTGAATTTGGTGTGATACAACATCAAAAGATTACATGGTTCAATTTTAATATTACAGAAGTTCAACAAATAATTAGAGGGGCTTTAATTTTCCTTACCACAGTGTATTTTAGCAATAATTGTACAATGTGCTTTGCAGCAGGTTATTTTTGAGACAATTAACTCATTTATTTATAAACAAACATGCAAACACTAATAAGATCTGACGCGACAAAAGCTTGTGATAGTTGGCGACTGTTTTAAGCAGGTGTCATTTTATATGTACTTTACGAAGCTAATGGAAACTTAGTATTTTTTTTCAATGATTTTTCTGGTGAGGACATAAAAAAAACGGAATATAATAAAGCTGTAGCCAAGCATCTTTCGCCCTCAACTTGGAATAATACACACACATATATATTATTCTTTGGGATTTCAAGGAATGAATCAATAATAATTTGAAGATCCAACAGTTTTTGTAAATCTTTTGTCATCTGAGATAAGAACAAAAAGTTATTTCATAGCTGCGACAAAAGTTTTCTACAGTTTCAATTGTTACCCACCCCTTCTCTCCGTCAAATTCTCTGACAAACGAGAAGACCTCATCATCATGGACAAGAGTTATGTAGTCTCCATACTCAAATGATGGCTTGCCTTGCCGAAGCCTGGTCAAGTTTCGGAACAGATTCCACAACGAGGCTGGGTCGTTTTTTTCGGCCTGAGTGAACAAAAAAGGATATGACAGGGTGAGTTTTGAAGGTTCATATGTCTCAAAACAAAAATAGGAGAGAAAGGGGGTATATGGGAGATATAGAATAGACTGGCAGACAGATAGCGAGATAGATATCGAGATAGAGAGAGCGAGAGAGAGAGAGAAAGGGAGAATGAAAAAAGCATCCTGTAAAAGAATAAAAACGAGATGGACAGGAAAAAGATGCCTATGGCTTGTATGACGAATACTCAACTCCCCTAAAACAGTAACATAAAGATACACATAAACCATTATGTTGTAGTATTTACAAATGTAGAAAAGGGGAAAAAAGCTAACAAGTATTTTACTAAAAATATTACAACAATAACTAATAGGCTATGTATGACATTTGCGTGTTCTTTACGACTTTTCTAGCTGAGAAATCTACTCCATCTTTTTATAAGAGAATTTTGTGGAAAAATTAAATTTTTCTTCAGATGAACAGCCCATCGCCAAAATGCTCATACAATGAATGTAAAAATCTGCTCTCTGTCCAATTAGAATTTTTTGTATTTCCTTTAATTCTTAACGGGGGGTTTCTCTTGGGTGAAATAGGCCTAGATATAAATGTGAAAACCAAGAAGGTTTTATCAATCAAGGGGCATGTTTGTAATCTTTTAAACCTTTTTCCGTTTACGTATATTTTAGGCTTCCTCAACATTGCAATGTCTACTTCTTGAAGCGGTCACAAATTTTTTCACTGGACATTGTTTTAAAGGATTAACAAGCACCAAACATCCTAGCACGCTATTTATAACAGAGCAAGGCACGAAAATTATCATCTTACGCACGAAGAACTAAAGACAACAATTCTTGCTGTTAATTTCAGTATTAATATGATATTGGTTTGTGCTCTGATGAAAGGTTTTTAAAACTTGACTCTGAATAAACCGTCAAACACCACTAAAATTATTACAACTCCACGCCCAACCATTTCAGATAAAGAACAGTTTGCTCAAATCAGTACGTTTTATTTACTTTCTACATCTGATCAACGAGAATTGAAACTAAAGTTAAATCGGAAAGTGAAAACAAATCTAAAAAAGAGAACTTGCAGATATTGAGATATTTAGAGAAAGCAATGGAATATTCATAATTGAATTAGTAATTCATGGGACATGGTTCCATCTCATTTTTAAAAAAAGGCGATAATCATTGTTGGGGAAAATAAGCAAACTTGTAAAAGAAAATCAACAAACAGCAAAATCGGTTTGAAATCTTGCAGAATGTGCCATTTTTTGTCGAGACGGAACGCAAAGATAAATGATTTTTGCAATTTTACCGTCTTAGTTACTTAGACAACACAGAGCTGCCGAACTAGACAAAAAAAAAAGGAAAAAGGAAAGAAAAGTACGCTTATCATAGATTTCAAAACGAAATTGTGCAATAGGTTGCTTGGAAAAGATCAGTGCTTCAATGTGTTTATGCGTCTCTGCAGTTTCTCTATATGTTGCTGGTGAAACAACAGATGGCTCAATTGAGACTGATTAACTGTTTTCTTTCAGCTTAAATTTATTTGAAGAGTTTGAAGAATTTCTTTGACTAAATCAGATGAAAAAGTGTGACACCTCTTCCATTGCAAGCGTCCCCGGCCGAGTCAAACCAAGGATTTTAAAACTGGTATTTGCAGCTGATCCGCCTAGTGTCTGGCATTATGGATTTAGTGCTAAGTCTGGTCGGCCCGGTGTCAGGATAATGTGACTGAATGTGGTGTACACAAGCGCTCCTTACATCAAGTGTGGCAGCTCACTTTCAGTTGTCCCCAGCGCCGTCTCTGATAGTGATATAACCTCGAAGTTGACTGGGACGTTAAAAATCAAACAACCAACCAATGCATTGCTAAGCATATAAAGACTGTTCTTGGAAATGGGAACATTTTCACTCAGAACATGTCTGTTAGAGAGAAAGAGCTGTGTGTCTCCCTTTGTGTTAAGTTGTTTGTATGTTTGGGCTGATTTAATGGTTTCGACTGTGTCTGCAATTTCGAATCTTGGTTGGTGCTTTTCTGAACGAAGGTTTCCTTTTTTTCTTTGTGGAACCAATGCTTCTTGTTCGTGCAGTGTTTCATTGAGCTTGGACTGGTCGGATCTAAATTCTCTACTCCCCTTGTTGGATTAGTCAAATATATTTCAAGTATTGAAGGTTCGTTTCAAGTGAGACGATAAAGCCTACCTGATTTTGCAATCAGGCTATTGTGAACTATTACAAAAATGTTCACTTGCTTATTGCCGCCAGCGCCAAGAGACACACTCGCCCAGACTTTGCAAAGTATTCTGTATCGTTCTATGAAGCATGAATATTTGTTACATTTCTATAATGATGTGTAAGGGTACTTGGTTTTGTTATTAATTACTTGCCAGCCTTTGTGGTCATCGACTTACTCATTAATCATATTGACTGGGACCTGCCGTCTCTGTTATTCTTAAAATTTAGAAGTAACTCTTGTTGTTGTGAATCTAGTCAAACTCTTGACAAATATCTATATCAGTGCAGTCAAATTACTACTGAGTTTTTACATTTTCCCGCCATGGCAATGTCAATGTTAGGAAGAATGTACAACAATAGGCTCCAAGTTTTAAGGATCAGCTCAGCTCCTAAAAAAATACAAAAAAAATAAATCGACATGTCTTGGTACAAACAATTCTACGCACATACATGAATACAGAAAAAATCATCTTGATGAGCCAGAGGCACATCGGTGGTCTTAATCCAGATCCTCACCTACTTGCGGGGATCAAAGAGCTGACTTGAAAGGGAAATCCATGCAGAATTTGTATCTATGTAGTATCTTGTCGACTTGGTTTTTCAATAAATTAAAACTTTGGGCAGTGACAGTGATTTCGAAGAGGCTGTTCCATGTCTTATCTATTCTAAAACTAAAGTAACTTTTTTCTTATATCTAGGTGACAGTTTCGTTTTGCGAGTTTGTAGCAATGACTTCTTCTAGTGCCTTTGTTGAACGTAAGATAGCCTTCAACATTAACGTTATAGAAACCATATGTTTGTATGCTTTTATCAAATCTCTAAGAAGTCTTCTATGCATTGAGCTTAGAAGGTTTAAGGCTTGTAGTCTTTGCTCGTAGCTGAGATTCGATATATATCTGGTAATAATTTTGCTGCCCGTCGTTAAACCTTTTCTATTAATATTGCGTCTATTTTATTGATTGGGGACCGTACCTAGTTACCGTACTCCAAATTAGAGCTCACTAGGCTTTTGAAGAGAGCCATAAGCATAGGTTTGTTGATTAAGTGCTTGCTAAATTTTAGACTAGGGTCCAGGTACACGCCTAAATCTTTGGTCGCAAGGGGTCATTTATAGCCCCACCTCACTGTTTTTGTCTTTCTTTGTGTAAATATACCGGTGGTTATTTTTGCCAAAATGTAAAACCGCTCTTATAATGACTTCAGATCGTTTTGTAATAGATCTCTTTCTTCAATATAGTTTACAGAGGAGAAGACTTTTGCGACGTCGGCAAACAACTTAATAAACGTTTTGACCGTTTATGGCATATCGTTGACACATTGAACAAGACAGGGCCCAGCACACTTCCCTGGGGTATTCCTGATAGGACCGGTCGCCAACTACATGTATATGCAGTATTATTTATGGATACCTGCTGTTTGCGATCAGTTAAAAAATCTCTAATCCAACCCAGCACGTTGCTTCTAATTCCATATTGTCCAAGTTTATACAGCAGACCCTGGTGCGGGACAGAGTCAAAACACTTTGCAAAGTCAAGGTATATTGCATCAACTGAGTTGTTCCTATCCAGGATCTTTGTCCATTCCTCTAAACACTCAAGAAGCTGAGTTACACACGAGCGAACGACCGTTCGTAAACCCATGTTGATTTCGGGTCAAATTGGCTTCATTTGTATCATGATGATTTCTCTTAGACAGGACTTTATGTGCTTAAACACGACTGGCTTACTGGTCTATAGTTAAATGGGTATGATTACATGCTTTTTATGAATGGGGCTTACTTGTGAAACATTCCATTCTTAAGGTAAAGTGACGTGTTAAAGAGACTTGTTAGAGGTGTGCTTAGCTCATTACATGTTTCTTTAAGCAACCTTGGGTGCATTTTATCAGGTCCTGTGAAGAATGTAAAGAACCGTTCGTGCTCAGACAAAGCTAAACACAGACTTGTAAAAGTTGTGCATATACTCACGATACGTTCATGCAATAACAAAACTTGTCAATATTAGACAGAAAAGAAGACTCATATTTAAAAGAAGGGAACAAGGTGTGAGCGCAGATGAAAATCCATCAAACTCCTAGTTGCTGTGCCCAGCAGGTGAGCTGTGAGAGCCAAGGCCTTGGATAGTACTCTCCGTAAATATTCTTTTTTGAAGGGGTTGCGGCAATGGTCAATTTGCACAGACACTGATGTGAAAAACAACATTAATTTTCCGCTTTAGCAGGCACATGGAATATTGTTAATGTTACCTTAGACTAGAGTAGCTTTGGGTGAAACCATACTGATGACTTATCCGCTGCATTCCAAGAAGTGGGTTACAGTAAATGACAATAAGAATTCCGACCAGCCTTAGGACTGATGAAAGCCCCTCGCTCTTTTGGACCAAAGTTACCAGGCAAGCGTAAATTATGACTGTTGATGAGCCTGATCTAGCCCCATCGGAAGAGCACGCTAGCCAGGTATAACTCTGGGGATGTTTCAACTGCTCACCATCCAACTCATGTGCAAATCCATAATAGGAGCTTCTACTTTCAATCTGTTGATATATGATGTCGACTTTAACATACCAATTTCGACATGAAGACTTTGTCACGTAGGCATACTGGCATACACAAATGTCCGCTTGAAAGCTGTCAAGGGGAATGGGTACGGAGATGAGCTTTCTCACGTACTTTTGTTTCATTGATGAGACCTCCAGGCTAATTCAACAAGTCAAGTTTTGCTAATCTCTCAGTTTGCTGGGTTTTATTCAAACTTGTTCCAGTCATGCCAGCAATGAACGCGATTAGTGAGAGTTCTCTTGCTCCCTGAGGGGGATACAGTTATGACTTGACACCAGCGTTAAAGCATATTATGATGCTGCTGCTGTATGTCCACAATGAATGCACAAGTAATTTGGATTTGGTAAATATAAATAAATATATATGTTTTAGAGTTCTCCACCGCCGAAGGCAGTCTCATGACTTTGCATATTTACCCCAGCAGGCCTATACACACTAGAGCAAATTCAACTCATATTTTAGAGCATTACAGTACGGCAGCCTGTTAGGCGCTCAAATACTGACATTCTACAAATTCCAAGCTCTGCCTTTAGTCAGGTACCCATTCACAGGTGGGTGGACTGGGGAAAGCTAGGGTAAATTACTTTCCCAAGGCAAATGCAACATGACTTGGTCGGGATTCAAACACGCGATCTCCAAATCTCAAGTCCGACGCAATAACCACTCTGCCACGCTGCCCCATGGTACAGGCTGCAAACAGCTTTCCATCTTTGTCACATTGACTTAAAGTCTGCAGAACATTTAAAACTTCATATATGGCAATGAAAAGTGTTCGTCATATTCCACGAGGCAACCCTGCTTCATACTGTTGAACCTGTATTCAAAACGACATAAAAGATATAGCTGCCTTTGCTTGTTTTAAAGGTTTTCTTCTTTTTTTTAAAAAAAACTTTTCTTTGCTTTTTCTAACAGTTTTTTTTTAACCTGTCGATTTTTTCGGCCCTACCACTTTAACAAGATGTGCGTTAGCCTTGTCTCAGCTTATAAAAATTATGCATCTAGGCAAAAATTTACTTTTTAAAACTTTCTATTAAAAGTCTTTACATCAACATTAATCCCATGCGTGTAGTTTTCATTGAGCGGCATCCAGGCGTCTGGACAAAACCTATCAGAGAACCCAGCATGGCTTTGGTTGGTCCATTGCATAGGGCCTCGCATCGACTTCTCGCGCTGGTCACTGACCTCTGTCACGCTGTCGGTGCTAGGATTGTTGGCACGGAGACCTGAGAAAATGAGAAGTCTCTTAAAGCGATCTACATAAAGTAGTAAACACCAGTAGCGTCGTCATTTCAAATACGACGTGAAAATAAAACAACAAAGGAAAAATCTTAAAGGTCAATTTGTCAATGTTTATGTTTCATCACTTACGTCACATTAGGTGTTTACTTTAGGGCCATTTTATTTTTTTCATTGACTTTTTCTTACTGTTGCACTTTTTGTTTGTCATATTTTTAACGTGTGGATGTAAACAATCAAAGCTATTCTTTGCATTATACTGTCGTAAAGAATCTTACCGATTTCATCGCCGTAATAAAAATAAGGAGTCCCAGGTAAAAGCATGATTAACATAAGATACGGCTTGGCCAGATCATTGCCCAGTCTATCGGCCAAACGCTGACTTCTATCATCGCCACTCTGGCATGTAGATGGAATTTAGAAAAAGAGTTATGTACGGTGTCAGTCGCGGATCCTGCATATTGGACGAGTTAGTGGGTTGCTGTTGCAACTTCATGCTTTCATTGGACAGACGGACGTGGCAAAGGCAAAGTGTGGCAAAGAGGCCGGGGATTGGGGTAGGAGAAATAAAATGACAAACATAATGATTTTAGGGGGGGGGGGGATAGGGGCTGGAAAGCAAGAGATTAAATATCCTGAAACTGGTTCAAAAATGATAAATTTTTATTTATCTTCAGAGAATTTTCTTCATAAACACAGCGATTTATATGATAAAAATAAAAAAAGAATAGGGAATTAATTACTATATGTAGGATCGAATGGAGCAATTCTGAAGGTGCCACAGTTAGGATTAGATAAATTAAACACTTGCAAGCAGTGCGATAAGTAGGTTAGGGGTAAAATGTATGAAAACTCAACAGGTGAAGTATTGCAGGACAAAACTTTTAGCAAATTGAGTGTTCTTTAAAGCCACAATTTTAACTTTTTTTTTTCTTGCGACACATTTAACGCTACTTCAAAAAATGTTTCGTTTATTCCTTTACACATTATTAATTGTACTGCGTGCATGTCGTCGTTCTACCTCTTTTAATTAGTCATTGAGATACCGTTGTATTCCATTTTTTACACGCGTATTTTACCATCCAATTAGGCCATCGGTTGGAAGGCATATTGGCCATGTAGCTTTCAACCATCTTAGCGATTCCACGGCCATCAGAATTTTTGTCAAGATCAAGACTGAACTTGTTGAGAGGAAAGTCCACACCATCTCGGTTGAAAAGGCCATAGTAATCCATAACATTTTCGTAGCTCCCATCAACGTCAGCCAGTAGAATTCTGGTGTAAAATTTGTTTTGGGGCATTTAAAAAAATCTGGTTCGGGTCTTTTTATATATGTTTATAATACGAAACGAGGCCAGGTAGGCCGTTTCTAATATAAAACTTTTCATTCTGAATACAGTTTGAGTCTAATTAAAATGGGACTTAACACTAAATCATCCTCAAAATTCGACAGTAAATGACAACTCATTATTTTGAGATTGCGGAGGTAATTCAACGTAAATATTAAATTGCCGATAATATGGGATTCGAATAGATTTTTTAGAGGCCTACGTCATGATATGATCCTTGATAAACGACTAAAGCAGAGGTGCTTTATAATCTTTTAT
>BMAT01009017.1:254552-265201 GCA_019649035.1 Elysia marginata
GATTGAAATTTTTACAAGCCCAGTCCACCATTAGCAATGATCTCAGGGCTTACAATCTCTTCAAATTTAGTTTACTTCCACCCTATAAACTTGCCAACCTATCTCATAGATTAAAATCAAGTTTTAAAAATCTTAGATACTATTTACAAGTTTTAAAAGCTTTTTTTTTGCCATATAATCCAATCTCTTTCAGATAATCCGAAATCTGAGAGGCTTTCACCTCTCGGAATAGTGTGTGCATATCAGTCGTCTTATAATATTTTTGTCTGCTTAGCAAAAATCTGCGCATTCCACTAAAATGTGTTTCACAATGAAAGGACATTCACAAGCTGTACAATAGGATTGTTGTTCCCCTTTTAAAAGGTATTCATGAATGATCCATAAATGGCCGATAAGGAGTCTGCTCACAACAGTCTCCTGTTTTCTGCCCAATCTTTCATAAAAAACGAGCCTTTATTTAAGATTTGGTCTAATTTCATGAAGTTTATTGTCGACTTCAGTATCCCAGTCCGTCTGCCACAGTTGTTCAAGATGTGTATTCACTTTGAGTTTTAGGTCAGACCAGATGACTTCTTTATCACCGTGCATTTCCTGATTGAGTGCTAATTTAGCAAGTTCACCCACTTTCTCATTTCCGGGTATTCCTACATGAGAAAGATCCATACCAGGAAGACTTTTTTCCAAAGGGCCATTTTCAACAATTTTTATTCTTAAAAATTTTCCCCTGTAGGGCCTGCATGACCAAGAGGCTGACAGTGTATATTACAGATTTTAAAATTCTTTTTCGCTTAAAATATTTGAGGGCTAATGATATACCCTCGAGTTCAGCATTAAAAACAGTGGAATCGTCGTTAAGACATGTCTGTTCTGGTTTATCAGGATCTTTTGGGTAGAAGGAGGCAGCTGCTACCTTCTCTCTTTTCGACCCATCAATGAAGGCCTCATTAAATTTTCCAGATTTAAAAAATATTGCAAACTGTCAGTAAAGGAAAGTTATCTTTTTTTTTGCAATAAAAGCACATAAATCACGAAAGACATTGGAGAGAGAAGTTGAATGCAGAAGAGGAAGTGGAAGGACTACAGCAGCCTATTGAGCATTGAAAAATAATCGACAACAAAAAACAGGAAAGAAAATAGAAATTAATATCACATAAAAGAAAAGAAACAAAAGGAAAGCCAAGATCAAGATGGCAGTGCTGGCACTAAACTTAATAAGAAGAGACACTAGAAACTAAGTGAGCAAATGAATTGTGAAAAAAATGTATGAAATCGTTAAAAAAAAACAAGGTGACAAACTCACTTTCAAAATGTCTTGGCTGGATTTCCACCAAAAACATGTTTTGAATCAATTTTTGAAAACAATTTAATTTTAATAAAAAAGTAGTATATGCACTTACGAGGGTGGATCAATATGTTTTGAGAGTTCCTTTGTATTTTCTAAACTATTAATGATAGGTACATGAAACTTTCAAAGTGCTTCAAAATACTCTCCATGGCTCTCTATGCAACATTCACTTCCAAAACACGCCTTGGTAGTCTTCTTCCTGTGTGGTCCGCAGCTCTGAATTCACTGCTTTTGCAAGGTCTTGAATGCGGTCAAACTTCCGTCCAGCTAGCCTGTCCTTCAGAATCAGAAACAACCAGAAGTCAAATGGTGCCAAGTCAGGACTGTAGGCAGGGTGGGGCAAGACTTGAATTCCTAGCTCCCACGGTGACTGGGTTGTGGCCCTTGCTTTATGGGGACCTGCATTGTCATGAAGAAGCAAGGTCCTGGAGGTGCTAAACTTTGGTCGCTGTTCATTGATTGCTGATTTCACATGGGAAAGCACATTCTAGACATAACATGTGGCAGTCATTGTAGTGTTTTGAGGCAAAATGTCAACTACAAGTGGGCCACTGTAATTGAAGAATACCATAAACATTCTCTTTCCGCTTTGAAATCCTGGACGTAACACAACCCGTCTGTCTCCTTGCCCATCTACCCACATGCCATTGAGGCGTTTCGGTGGGATGATAAAGAAAGGGAACCAAGTTTAATCACCTGTGACGATGTCGGAAAGCCTTTTAGGGCCATGCGGTTCAAACATATTCAGCAAATCCGTTGCACAACAAACCCTCTCTCTCTTTTGATCAACCGTTAGCAAATGGGGTATCCATTGGGCACATACCTTTTTCATACGGAGATGTTCAGTTATGATGGTATGAACTGTACCATACGAAAGACCGTTGGTGTCGCTTAATTCTCACAAATATGGGGATCTTCATCAATGTCCTTCTTGATAGAAGCAATAATCTGCTCGTTCACACATGGTTTTGGTCGCCTGGGACGAGGGCAATCGGAAAGTGAGTCTTTACCTTCATTGAATTCCTTTACCCAACGGCAAACAGTTTGATAAGAACAGGCACAGTCCCCACAAACAGTCTGTAAAGTTTCACGGATCAGCTTTGCATGAAAATGAAGAATCGCATGTTTTTCTTAGTGAACTCCATCTTGATTGCTGCAGAGCTACTCACCGCAGGTTTTCATGACATCATAAAATGGAAAGTCACAACATCACATGGAGTATTTTCATTTGGTTCGATAGTACACAAGCTGATGATTATTTTCATATATGACATGACTACCAAAGGTCACGCATTTATAAACAGGAAGGTCACTCATTACTTAATGATCCACTCTCGTATATGGTGTCAAATCATAAAATACTAAATGATCAAATGTTTTTCTGATTTTAAAGTAAAACAAAACAAACTACTAAAAATGCACTTCTACTTATTTTATCTTTGAATATAATTGTCTTTCAAATTGATGTAAGCACCTCTTAAGTACCTTTTGCTGATAAGCCTTTTTGTTTTTATAAATATCATTTTTACAGTATATGAACATACTTGCAAATATATGTGGTTGACGATGTATCTGTGAGACATAGACCAATCTTTTTCTCCTGAAGACAATGACAAACAAAAATAAACAGGATTAAAAGGAAACTTTAAAGAAATAAAGACTACTGAATATTTTTAGCTTTCAAAATTTACATTAAGCTGTAACTAGCCTTTGTTTCATGTGTGCTTTTGAGACAAGATAAGATCAGATAATCTTTTATTGTCAATTTCAAAGAGGCATATATTTGTCGGGTTTTTTTTTCTTGTGTTAAACATGGCACATTGGATAACAAAAGAAAATACAATAAATAACATAATTTTATTGTGAGTAACAGACAGGCATATTTTTTTGTCATTTTTAACCTGTTTAACACTTTCTTATATGAGAACAAAAATTCTAAAAGCCATTCAATGGAATTTAGCTTTGAGCGGTGTTTTTAGCTAGTACTTATTGGGTCAACATGTCTGCTCCAGAGTGTTATATGGGTTCAACATGAAAAATAGAGTAACACACAAAAAATATCTCTATAAAAATATATAACTTAAAACTAGATTAACATTCTGTAGTAATATAACACAGATTAGACACATCTTGTAAAATATACGAGCTTGTAGTACAATTGGAAGAAAGGCAAGAATTTTTTTTTTATACCAGTAGTTTGAGTCTGCACTAAATTCTTAGTATGTTCCCTGAACGTTTAGAGACACTAAAGTATTATCCCTAGCCCATGAGGCTGATTTCAATTTGAAATTACAGATAAAAAAACATATTGCTATAAAGTAAAATATTAGTTTGTCACAAATATATGATATCTAATATTACTCATCATTGAAGACATGTACAGGCATGAGAGAAATTAAAACATTAATTTTTGTGTAATTGTATACACTTAATGAATTTAACCTATTGATTGAATTTTCCAAAACTTTTATTAATTTTTGTTCACCGCTTTTAAAAAAATGCTCTCCATTCCCATCTAAATCTAGTTTATGAAAGGCCTGAGATGTATGTCTTTTTAACATTCACTCCTTTTGCTCTCACACAGTCTAATTTGACAAGGGCTCTAATAGTTTTTAACAAACCCAGCCACTTACCAACCAGACGTTCTCTGACACACTGAAGATAAAGATGCTGCTCATCAAGCCCCTCTACATTGAGTCGACCTCTCAGCTCTCCCCACTGCTGGTACCTAGAGAGGAAAATTATAGTTACAAACTTGCTTTCCATTTCTATTCTTTTTAAATCTTCAGGACATGACAGCGTTTCAGGAATAGCTTTGAGACTGTTTACAGCATGGAATTTTTTGTATGATAGTTGATTACTTACAAGATGTTTGAATTCTTTGGTTCCCTTGATACATTCTCAGGTACCATATCAGTGTGTAAGTTAAAAGGTGGGGAGAAGGCTTTCCAACTGAAATGAGACAAATTTGTAGAAAATATATTATAAGGAATAAAATTACGATAATAATATTTATAGTTTGCAAAACACATTTTATTAAATCTCTCTCTCTCCCACATGCACTTCTTAAAACAGGTTATTTCTTTTTAATCATCATTTTGTAGTATTTTCAATTGTGATTTGATTACAAAAAACAAAAACAAAATCAAAAAAACAAAAACACTTTCCTGTCCACTAAAAAGATCTTCAATTACACTATAGAGACTGCCAGGGATGCAAACCACTTATGCTTAAAAAAAAAAAAACCCAGAAAAATTTCTACACCTTCACAAAGTATTATGCCTGGCAAAACCAATAGATGCCCCTAAAAATCTTTTAATGGAAAAACTAAAAAAAAAATCAATACAACTCTGTTCTAGGGCCTACTCAGTTATACGACCCAAAAGAAGAGTTTGAATTTCTATGAATCTTAAGTTTGGAGCTTTTTTCAACATTTAAGTCATAATGTTTTTCTTTTTAAAATTTTCCTGCTTTTTTAGGTAAAGAAACCTGCTCAAAATTGAAATCCCTTCTAAAACCGGAGAGCTTGCATCAGTGGATTTTGAATTGTACAGCATTTTACTCACAACCAGTGCAAATGAGTCAGATGTTGGAAGGTTTAATTTTGAGAAAAATGCCGTCTATTAAGCAGATTTATTGCCCCTTTTCTCCAGACATTTTAAATAAAAGTACTTCCAATATTTCAACAAAATTGCGATATTTTAGAGCAGTTTTAAACGCCTGAGAAAAACAGTTTCTTTAAAATTTTAGCGGCTTATAATGCGCAGTTTGTGACATGTGACTCATTTGTACTAGTCAAGAAACATTTTATCTTGATTCCAAAGTTTTGATCTTTCAAACTGTAAAAAGTTTTGTTTCAATTTCTCTTCAAATTTGCACTTTATATAAGTTTGGAATTTAGCAAGGGCATCCCCTCAGCCCTTTCCTTGTTTGCTATTTTGAAAATATATATTCGCACAGCCATCTAAAAGAAGTTATAATCTGTTTATGTACTAAAATGGAAAAATAGAAGATAAATTGAAAAAACAAACAAGCTGGTTGTAATATCTAAATCTGACAAAAACAAAACAAAATAACTTACATAAATGAAAAGCTTGTCTCTACAAACTCGCTTGTTTTATCACTGTTGCTGTTGCATAGCCCCTTTCTACAAAAAAAGAAAAACAAAAAATATAGAAAAGATTAGATTAACTTTCACAAATTTTAAATCACATAAGATATCAGAGTCAAATTCAGACACATTTGGAACCTAACTTCTTGTAAAAAATAAGCATACTAAGTATGAAGCCTCAATTATGCTACAGCAGGGTTTCCAAAGAAAAAATCATGAAAATTAGTTACAAACCTGAGTTTTCCACTAAATGATATTTTCCATGTTTTCATTGGCTCAATCACCTCAAAGGTGAGCCCGCCTGCTGAAAAGGTTGAGCCATTTGTAAAGTGAATGTCAACATCTGGGTGTCTGGGGTGTTGCAAGCATCCGATCCCTGGTATCTCAAGAAACAGCCAAACATCCACCTGTCGAGCATTGCGCCTAGCCAAGCTGCAGACGATGTTACAACCACTTCTGTCAGTACCGGCAAAATAGGCTTTGTCAACTGCCTGAAAATTTTAAATTAAAAAAAATCAGGGTCACTTTTATAAAAACTTCCTATATTTCTTCCACTTATTCAACATAAAAATTATTTGATGGTTAACCTATGACAAGAAGGAATACACCAATTTCATCATCTAATAACTGGTGCCAGAATCGTTATCAATACCAGGATATTTACTCGCGAAACTTCTGGAGAAAACCCCAATTTGAGGTCAGGCAAAAGCAGTTGTGTTTGCCACCAGGGCCAGCATCAAAAGTTGCTTTGCAAGGCGCCTGTTTTTCTTGCCGCTTTGTTGACGCGATATCACTGCCAGTCCACTGCAACTGTTTATCTCATTGCTTTGTTTAGATAAACTAAAGAATATACTGCGCAAGGTGATAAATCATAATCCACACCAGTCCCTTTTTGCACCCAACTCTCAGCAAGAATTTCGTGCAGACAACAATTTTGCTGGAGTATTGAGGCACCATTCACCTTTAGTATCTGCATAGCCTGTCTCATATGGATTTGTTTTCATTCCATGTAATGTTTATGAGGTCTGCCTTGAGCAGAGATATTTAGTTTAACACCCCACTCCTCTGCTTTTCTTTAAGCTCATTACTTGCCTTTTAAAAATCTCTAGATTCTCTATCTATTAGCCTTTCTTGTTCATGACTTACTTGACTTAGTGCCATTGCGCATCCCAGTTCTCTGTCTGCGACGCTTTGGCAGCTCTCTCTATCTTTGCCGTCATTTCATGCCACTGCCTTCGATCTTGTGCGAGTGCAGTGATCTTATCCAGCTCATCAGATGAATGGAGTCTGATTTCATGGTCAATCAGTGCGAGGTCTCTGTTGAGGACAATTGGAAGTGTTGTTCTTGGTCTTCCCCTGTGGTTTTTGCCACATTGAATGAAATATGCTCGAGTTGCTTTGTTAGCGGGAATGTCTCTGTGTCACCGTAAGATATGTCCAAATAATTTCCAGCGAGATTCAAGTATAAAGTATGCAGTGATAGTGGTTTTTCTTGACATTTTTTGTAGAGTGACTTATTTGTGATTTTAATCGGGAATTTTATGTTCAGGATCTTTTTCAATTGCTTTCGATGAAATGCGTTTAGTTTTTCTTCCTCTGTATGAGTTAGAGCCCATGTGCTGCAGTTATATAGCAGGATAGATTTTACCAATGATTTATAGAGATGTATCTTTGTTGCAGTTTTGATTTTGTTGTCTTTTAACCACAGATTGTTTAGCCTGCTGAGAGCTGTGGAGGAGAGCTGCTTTCTTCGTTCTATGTCCTCATTGTCGTCAATGAGCGAGCCTACCTTTTTCACTTTTTTCCAGTCTTCTTCACTTTTTGATAGTAATGTGAACTCAGTTTTGTCAGTGTTCACTTTGAGTTGATATTTTTCAAGTGACTCTTGGATTTTGGCGATATTGGCGTAGTCATGCCCAATAAAGTCGACGTCGTCGGCATAAGCAATCTCACTTGGAATTTCCCTACCACAAGAGGAATTTGGTTCGGGTAGAGTAGTTCGAATCTCTCTGAGAGCGTTTTCTAAGTAGATGGTGAATAGTACTGGGTTCAGGCTGTCTCCTTGAGGAGTGCCGACATTCCTCATGAAAGGCATTGCTTTTGAAGAGCCATTTATTTTTGTGTTTATTTCTTTATTGCTCAGCAAGAAGCGTATTATTCTGAGCTCATCTTCTTTTATAATTGTTTTTGATATTCTTGTTCATACCCTGCATTTTTACGTTCATATAACTGTAAGCCGTTTCACTGCATTTAAAAAATGTCAATTCAAAACAAAATAATGTAAACAATAGCTCATTTGGTATTTTAGATGAGGTATTGTCATAATTGCTTTAAAGTTAAGATCATGGAAAATTCATTACATTTACTAAGAATATATCTTTAAATATAAGGAATTTGAATCTTGTAAGTCATGAGTTATGATTTTGATTTCTCTGAAAAAAAAATGGACATTATGTTTTTCGCAATTTTTTGCATGAATAAGCTTTACATACAGCATAATTCCCTTATCGTTTTTAAACTTCATTAAGGCTGTGATAAAATGTTTACATGTGTACATATTTTGTTATAGTTTTTCATTCTTCCCTACATGTACATGTATCTTAAATGTACATAGTAAGCTCTTCAAAATTCGATAAAGTTGAACAAAAAACGTAAAGCCAATAAAGCAAAAGAAACGCGGCAACCCAAAAAAAAATTTAAAAAAAAAACTTAAGAGAATGGCAGGCATAAGAAACAAAGCAAGGTGAACCCATGTTGCAGATCACATGATTAAAGTGCTCAAGGCGCCTCTCGATCTTACATTTTGGCCTCTTCTAGGCTTGAGTGAGGGATTGCAAGAGTTGCAAGGTAGGCCTGTATGACCTAGTACATTAAGAATTTGGAAGTTTAAATGCCAGTCAAAAACCTTAAAACAAGTATGGGTATCACTCTTTGCTACCCCCACACATCTTGATGTATTGAGGCTGGACAAAAAGCTAGAGAGTGGACAGTTATCACTCAGTATCTGTTGTGCTGGCAGTGAGGCTCGCCAAGGTACTCCTGGTATATCAATTTTGGAAGTCAGCAATTCTTTGTCACCATGAGCAAACTCTACCATTCTGCTGCAAAGCTTGTCAAAATAATAAAGTCTTGGCAATAACGGTCGCCATTCTTAATTCATCTCGACTCTCCTTTCTCTCAGCAAGAATTTCGTGTGCAAGGTGTCACCTTAGTAGATTTCTATCCCGTGTCATTCATTCAATTTCTATAGTTTCTATAGCTCTATCATTGACGATACCATTGTGTCTTGAATGTGTCTAACACTACACCAGGCTGTGAGTATGATATCTACATATAAAAATGCTTTTTGTGGATCTCTTTCTATGTACATAGTCTTTCTCCATAAGTTAATGATTGCCATTTCTAAAAGAGTTATATGTAATCACTTAGATTAAAGGTAAAATGCAAAAATAAAATAATTGCACATAACCTTCGGCTACATAGACCAGGCTGGCAGGTTGCAGTATGTCCTGCATAGAAATGACATAACACTAGAGAAGGAAATGTAATGTAAACAATACCATTAGCCTCGCAAGGGCCCTAACATTACATGAAGAGCCAAAAATTTACAGGTGCAGCTAATGAATCTGATACCAGCTACAGTTTTATAGCCTTATACCTAAGTAGTGAAGAAAGTATCAACTCTAACCTCACCACGATCTCAGAGAATCACATACTTCGAGGTCTTGAAGGGAGGTGATTGGTCCAGAATTACAAAGAACCACCATTTTAAGAGTGCTAGGCTGCATGGCAAATTACTCCTACACGATTAGTATATAGCAGCCAAAGATTATGCAGTCATTAATAATAATAATAATAATAAATGACTTTTTTATAGCGCTTTACCACTGCCTATGGCGATGCTCAGAGCGCTTTACATAGATAAAAACTTGCTTTAACAATTGCATAAAAACAGCAGCGCGAAGATCTACAAAGACATAAATAAATGTAATTGTAAAATTCCTGATTATAAAAAAAAAGACATAGTTCATTAATAAATAGATTTAAAAATTGTCGATTACTATAATGTTAGCTATTATAAAATACAACAGTTTCCATAAAACATTACTTAAAAAAAAATTTCTTTAAGATATTTTACCACAATATTATACATAAAAGCAGATATATATTTATAAATATTTTTTTTAGGGGGATATGGTAAATTTATAAAATTAATTCATAAAAGAAAACCAATGGATGTCTTAATAAGACACAGTGCCATATGCCTTTAAAAACAAATGGTGCTTTAGTGCTTTTTTGAAAATTTTCTCGTCTTCTATGTGAGGTAGAGGCTTTGGCAAAGAGTTCCAGATTTTTGGACCTAAAAACGAAAAACATCTTTCACCTAGCGTTTTATATCATTGACGAGGAACAACCAATGCTTTGTTGTCATTAGAAGACCGCAACACTCGCCCTGGTTGGTATACTTTAAGCGCTTCTTGAAGATAAACTGGTCCACGACCATTTACACTCTTATGACTAATGAGAGCAATCTTATATTCAATTCGCTCTTTAACTGGGAGCCAGTGCAAGCTATGTAGTATTGGTTTTACATGATCTCTTTTCTTACATCGCTTTACGACGCGAGCAGCATTGTTTTGAACAACTTGTAACGTAGATAGACACTTAGATGGCAGACTGGCCAACAAACTGTTGCAATAATCTAGCTTTGAGAGCACTAAAGATGACATAAGAGTCTTGGCCACATCAGTAATTAGGTAATTACGAATCGATGCTATATTTTTTATTTGGTAGTACATACTCCTGCATAAGCTATTTATTTGTGGTGTCATGGAAAGCTCATCATCCATAATGACGCCAAGATTTTTCACCATCTTACTCGAAGCAATTTCAAAACCGTTTACATTGATGCTACTTTTATCCAGATTTGAAATTATATTTTTGTGGCCGATTATCATAAGTTCTGTTTTTTGATCATTTATCTTCAGCATATTATGTGACATCCATTTCTTGACTTCTTTGATGCAAGTTTCTACTCGACTGAGAGATTCTTTTACATTTTGGTCATTACATTCAACATACAATTGAGTATCTCAATCATTCTTTTTAGTGTTTAGTTAAATTCAGTATGATTGGCTTGAACTTATTAATTAAACATTAAGTGATCTTTGTATTTGTTTGTGAGGCGGGGGG
>BMAT01009017.1:265217-286342 GCA_019649035.1 Elysia marginata
GGGGTGCCACAAACAACTTTAAAGTTGTTTGTTTTAAAAGTGGTTAAAAGGCACTGGCATTATCTGTCACAAAGAATCATTATTGCAATATTGTAGTTGGCAAGAGGTCACCAGTCCTCACAATACATTGACATTGATAATAAAGGTTTCCAGATATTGTTCTTAAAACTTAAAGGATCTTACTGATAAATTGTCAGGAAGAGTTTGAGCTCTTTCCATATTAAAATACAGAGCTCCCTGTGCTGGGTCACTCTCCATGTAATCTTTGAATGAAAAATTGTTGGCTTCAAAGGCATTGCATACATTCTTCTTCACACCTTTTGTTGAATCAAAACAATGATTTAAGTGGAGAAACTTCTTTAAATAGTGCCATCCTGTTGGAAAGAGAAAAAAAAGGAAACCTAAAATAAATTCTCAGTCCAAACTTAGATAGTTCTAGGTCTTCATACAGACTTTACTAGGAGAATTCAAGTTTTCTTACACATAAAATAATTTTGTGCCATGACTGGCATGAGTAGTGGGATTAGCTATGTTAACAGTATTAACCAAAGAGCCAGGAGAAGCAAATTGGATAAAACAATTGAGAAAAGGAGCCATATGGCATAGCCAAATTGGGTCAGTTAAATATTTGTTTATTAATGAACTTCTTTCTTATCTATTACATACTATGCATTGTTTCTTTGATGAATACATTTTTATTCAAACACAACATTTTTGTTTTCTTAATTAAAACTCATTTTTCTGCAAATGTGATTGTCATGGGAGCTGCACTTGAAAAAATAATGAATCATTTAGTTTTAAATATAGTTTGGCTCTCACCTTTTTTAGAGTGTGCAGGAAGTAACGGAAGAATAAGAAAAGTGGCCAAAGACACAAGGCCAATTCCAATCGATACAATCATAATCATGGTCAAAGTATCCTTAAATATCTGAAAGGCAGCCTGCAATAAAATGATAAATGTACTTAGGAATTTAATGCTGATATCAAAAACACCAAAAAATCTTTTAGCATATTTACATAGGTTTTCTTTGAGGGTGTATATACCTTAAGCTTTGGAATAACAAAAACATAATTATATTGCCCAAGCAGCAAAACTACAAAACACAATGCCTTGAAAAATTGATACTGTTGAAGAAGTAACAGACCTCAAGTTTTCAACTAAGCAGCTACATTTGAAGTCTGTCAATGGTTATGCTCTTGCCTTTTGATCGTCTGGTGGCTTTTAGGATAAAAAAAAACTGATAAATGATAGGACTAATTAATACTAGGGTTGAAAGCTGATGACCTGATAACTTGACACTTTGTATGATTACTGAAGGAGCAGCATTATCTTATCTATAGCCCCACTAAGATATCAGGTTTGAGGTCAATATATGACATTTTTTATGACTGCTCAACAGGCTCATCTCAAAATGGCTTTTGATAGACGGTAATTTTTAGCATCTTTTTTTAAATAACAATACTTAAGTGTTCATTTGTTTAAGAAAGTAATGCTAGTGTCTTGTTGCACAAAACGTTCCACAATAAAAAAAAAAGCAACCATATCATTGAGATTGAGCTCATTTCTTCATCTTTCTTTAATTTATGTAACATTCTCTGCCTTAGTTCACTAGCTTACTACTCAGACTCAATATAAAGCTATTGCATTTGTAAGTTTGTCAAATTTGTTAACTCTCAACATTTCCTGAATATGCAAAATGTCTTGCAATCACCACAAATGAGTCACATGTTGCAATTTTAATATTCCAAGACCTTGATATTTTGAGCAATGACTTTTTTCTGTGCTTCTAAATGTTAAAAAGTGCATGGAACTGTCACAATTTTGTGACGAGATATGAGAACGTCTTTTGATTTAAAATATAGACAAATAGAGGAAGAAATCTACTTTTAAAGGTGTTCTCTCAAAAAAATGTATGACATCCAACACATTTGCACTAGTTTCAAGATAAACATCCTTGACATAGAAGATGAAATATGTTATTGGAAAAAGCTTATTGAAGAGAGAATCAATATTTCAAAATGGATTTTTCTCAAACAAAAAAAAATCATGTTTTGAACTGCCGGTGATTTTTTTAAAGAGTGTGCACCTATGTTTTGGTGTGGTTGTTTCCTGGCTATTTCTTTCTTAAGGTTAAGGGTGTAAAGGTTGGATAAAAGTGAGATAAACAGTTATTTTAAAATTTGTATTTATTTTATCAGAATAACTTTCAAGTTTTAAAAGGTCTTGAATATTCTGTCATATATACAAAAACCTTGGAATAATTTCAGGGATGGCAAAGATTTTTACTAGTAAAATGACGGAAATTAGCCAAGAATAAAGCCCCCTAGACACAAGTTGTACTTTCTTCTTTTTTGGATAAATAAAGAATAGTAATAACACACAACAGGAAAGCTGCAACCTGGTGAGAATATGGACAAAAATTAGAAAGAGAAATATAATAATAATATCGGTTATTTATAGAGCACCTATTCTATCGCAGCTAGGTCTAGGTGCTTTGCATACACATATTCAATCACACATTCAGATAGAACAATAGATTAGCCAAATGCTTACATATAAATATAATTTAATTATTTAACTATGACAAGGTACAAGCCAAGACTAATTACATAATAAAGTATTTCTGAAAAAGATGAGATTTCAGAATCAGTAAATTTTAGAAATGATTTAAGTATTTTGTTTGTCTACCATCTTCAGGCAAAATTAGTTTGAATTGATATGTGCTAATGCTCATTACATGTATAGAGGACCAAAAGATCACATGTTTCATGAACTTCAGAAGCAATTTAATCTCAACAAACCTGAGTTCTATAGGAACTTCTTCGCCAGTTCTCATGGAAATTGTATTAAGGGGAAGGTCAAGTCATAATGAGTAAGAAAAGCTAGAAAGAGCAAAAGCAGTGACATTTTTGTCCAGAATGAAATTTGCAGGAGATGCAAGTTCACTCAATAGAAAACATTTTTTTTTGTGGATACATACAAAATTGTTCAAATAGAAGAAGCATACCTATTGGATAATCATAATGTTAAAGAAGCTCCAGGGATCAGGAATCTACACTCACATGTTTAGAGAGATGGCCTACTGACTGGTAGTAATTTATTGTATGGAGAAAAGGAAGTTATTATCAGTGTTGGAAAAGAGGTCTGATGACCACTAACTTAGCACATAGTCATATGGTCAGAGAGATAGAGTCACAAGAGTGCAGAGGTGAAATTGAATCAGATGAGATAGGGCATAATGCAGTGAGTACATGAAATGAGTGTGATGTGTCAAACACAAGTGGAGTTCACAAGTGGACTCAGAGAGGATAGAATTTTTACACCAGAAATCAATTCATCCGCAAAGTCAACCTTTCTGTACCAGAACATGGCAGAAGTGATTCAAATTATGACCTGAGTAAGTGAATGCTTGACAGCTGTGGACAGTGCAGATTTGAAGACAGCAGTGTCGATTTTTTGTGTTTGCTTTAGTGCCTGTTACTTACGCATCTTCTGTCCAGTAAGTTACACTTTCTCAGGGTGACATTTCTCTATTCTAAATATATGCTGATTAAATGCACATGCAAGCATACCATGTGCTGGCTTTCGAAATAAAATGTCTTTAAAATGCTTCAAGTATGCTCTGCTCAAACTTAAAAAAAGTGTCTTTTGTGTCCTGTGCATGGCCCATTGCTGCATGGCCCATTGCCTTACTTTGGCTGAGAGGGACATTAACAGTATCTGCTACAATAAGACAGTTTTGCTTTAAATACATTGAACTGGCATATCAACTTCACAAAAATATGGTATTGTCTTCTGTTGCAATGTTTGTGCAACAAAATTTGAGCCATTGTCTATGCCATGTTTTCCTTCTGATTTTGTGAAAAAAAAAATGGACAAAAGACTATCTTTTAAAATATATGTCAAGATACCTAATATTTTGTCAACAGGATTCTGAAACTTTGGCCTTTCTTTTTTCATAGACAAACCAAATCAAGACCGTGAGTGGCATTTGAATTTTGGACAAAAAATTATTCTCTCAGTCTCAATAGCACATATTCCATGTGCAGCAAATTTTACACAGATTATAAGCATCAAAACTTTTCAGAATTTTGCAGATTTATATACTGAACAAATATGTTTTACCACCAGTCAAAATGAGTTTTAAGTCAAAATCAGCAGGTAGACAGATATTGGTATCAGAGAAAAGATTATTTTCTATTCTTTGAAATAAAACAAACAGAAGAGCTTTATCATACAGAAACAGAAAAGCTCTATAATGCTTCTGTATGAAGTTATTATAATTTGAAGGCGGCAGGGTTAGGGTTATGACTTGAAAAATTTTATAAAGGGGGAAAAAGCATTTAAAGTTTACACAACTACAAAGGTGATGAGGGTTTAGCAACCATACCAATTAAGATTAAAGACATCAAACTTCAAATTTCAACATGACTTACGTTTGAAAACTGTTTAGAAATGGTTTTAGCGTCCACATCTAACAAAAAAAAAACAACTTGATTTCTTAATGCCCTTTTCACTTTAAAAACATATCTCAAAACTAAGCCAAGCCATTTGACTTACAACTCATTTAGACCGAATGCGCGATATATAGAATGGCATTCTGAAATATTTTTCTGAAGCTTATTGGAGCATTATAACAAGCCCACACAATAGAAGTCTCATTAGGCGATTAGACACCAAACATATATTCAAGATAAAAGAGGAAAAGGCAGACATGTTACAAATTAACACATGATATGCAGATGATACTGTCATCCTGGCAGAGTCAGAAAAACAACTTCAAGCTATGTTGGATTGCATCGTTGAAAAATGCAAAGAGTGTGGCATGGAGATAACCGTGAAGAAGACTAAGAAGATACAATAGCGCTTACAATAACAGTGGGAAATGCTGTGCTCAAGCAGGTATCAAAATATTCATACCTTGGACACATGATCACAGAGAATGCTGCCAGTCTGAAAGAGGTACAAATACGGACTGAAAAAGCAAGGCAAAAGTTTTGGGAGAACAAAGAGCTGATACAAAGGAACATTGGTCTCAACACTAAAGAAAAGAATCCTGGCGTGCTACATATTCTCAGTTTTCAACCAATATTACCAAGTATGGACCTATTCCAAGACGGTTCAAAAGCAGATACAGACGTTCGAAATGTGGTGCTACAGGAGACTTCTCAAGGTTCCACGGACAGAGAAGAAAAACAGCAAAGAAATTATACAAATGGCCAATGTCGGTGAAAGACTTTTGCAACAGCTTATGAAGCGGAAACTTGGACATATACTGGACACATCATGAGAGGCAGCTCGAGACCTTTGCTACAACCATCCCTAGAGGGAAAAATTGAAGGGAAGAGAGGACAGGGAAGGCCAAGAAGGAAGTGGATGGACAATAAAGGTGTTGAGTTTAAGTGGATTCCACTGAATATATTTTAAGAGAGAGAGAGAGAAGTGGACAAATGCATACACAAATAAATAATCTGAGAGTAATGAGGACAAACAAAACGGAAGGGAACTCTTTTAAAATTGATGGTGGGTCCATTTTTGCATTCTTATCTTTAACCTGTAAAATTGTAGGCATTAAATTTTAAACAGCATTTTGCATAATTATAGCAAAAAAACCCACACATGTCTATCGTTTTTCCTTTTTCCTCTAAAGGCTTTGTCCCTGAATCAAAATTATAGGTCAGCATAGTCGGACTAACAGGAAAAATTACCCAATTTTATACAATGGGCCGATCCCTGAATTAAGTGAAATTTTGCAGGTCTATCTCGATCTAGCCTCGGTGGCCAAAGAGGCCCAAAGTCAGGCAGGAAGACACAAGTTTCCTTTCAAAAATCTTATTAGCCTAAATTGGAAAAGATACATTGAAAAAAATGTACAGAAACCCAAAATGGTGTCTCTAATTGTTCTGACCATCTTTTGCATAAAATTTATAAAAAGGGACTATAGATTTTAGGTGCTTTTTCGTTTGTTCCCACCCAAATACTTTGTGAAATCAGGGACAGGGGTATTGATTTTAAAAAAGGGTGCCACTAGCTGGAGATTCTATTTATTATTTTTTCAGGCTGGCAAATAGTTAAATAAGTTAAACATTAGATCTAGTTTATGCAACTCAAACTCAAAGATAATAACAAGGTTTCAAAAGTATTGATATTTTGAGTTTGATTAGATCTATCGCCGTATAGCCTCTAGAGGGCATAACTGAAGAGCTAAAGCAACAGGGGTGGGAACAAAAAAAAAGTGCCTTGTTTTATAATTTTGCAGTTAGGTCTAGATGTAGTCAGTAGGTCTAGATCTAGTAGGATCAATGTCTGCGTTTACACCGCCCAAGCGTTTAATGCCTGACGCCGTTAATGGGCAATTTACGTAGATCTAGTAATCTGAGTAAATACACTTACACCACAACTAGAAATGTAACTTTTTGTAAGATATATCTAGAATCTAATAAGGAAAAACATTTCCAACCGTAAGTTCAGAAGAATATAAAACTGTGCATAGATCTAGACTCATATTTTGCTCCTGGGCCCGTAGGCGTAGAAAGCACAGACTAGATCTAGCTGTGGTAGAAAGCTTGTTGCGATTGTAAACAACCAAGACGGAGATTGAGAGGAAGATTCTCAGAGGCTCGATGTTCAGCAGTTACCAGTGATATTCTATAGTTAGCACTTACTGGCTGCTAGTAGTGGGGGAGATCACTCTTCCCAATAATTATAAAGCTCTCCATTACTTACGAACACAAAAGTTTGTCTTAACAATAATAATCATGGCGGCAGCGTCAAACAACGTTTTAGCTCCTTGCAAACTGAAAGTTCTTAAGTGGAAAGTTAGAAAAGAAAGCCACGTTTTTAAGGGCACGGTTTTAGCCACTTATCGAGAATTCGATGAAGAAAATGTGTCTTCTACAAAGAAGCTCAAATCCAGTCGAGCTGGAGTTGTAGCAGATATTCCTGTCGACGAAGGAAACTCGGCGAATCAAGGGTTTGTAACTTGTAGATCTAGATCTAGAGCTAGTAAAAGGCTAGGTTCTAGAAGCCAGATCTAAAGATCTACATGTATAGATCCAGAGGGGCAGAATCTAGATCTAGATTTAGATTCTTTGTACCGGTATTCCAGCTGAGCTAGATATATGTTTATTTTGGTTTGCAAGTTTCACTGCTCGTTTTAAGCTTGCAAAGTTGTGGAAAAACCTTTGCCTCTGACTGCCCAGCCTGTTCAGTCTAAAAACTGCTGACAAGGCAGTGTACTTGGAATCACTTCCATACCGACGCGCCACTTTGAAATTAATTTAAAGCACTAGATAAACTTGTTACCTGCTACAATATGACTAATCCAATGTTAATGGATGAATATTCACTGGACATTGGTCTAGTGCGTTGTTAAATATAAATGGAATTTCCCTTCACCACTCGGGACAACGCAAGTGTATATGTGACGCCATTTTGTAAACAGACTTCCTTCATTTCGTTACTTTTACTGGCGCGTCGGTATGGAAGTCTTTCCGTGTACTTGACCACCAGGGCCTGATCATGCCAGAATGTAGAGTCTAGATCTAGAAATAGAATCTATGGGATAATCCTGACTTTGGCTTGTTCGTTGTTGGCAAATCTGACGAAATGAGGGTGGATAATGATAACTGATTTTAGCATTTAGGACCAGCGTGCCAATGCTCAATTCCAGGATTTATTTCTAGATTTAGATCAAATCATTTTCAAGGACTCAAACAACTTGGAACATAAAAAGTAGTAAACCAACCATAATAATTGACCCCCACCAACGGCCATTATAACAATTAAATTATGAGTAGGCTGCTGCTGCCTCTCACCCAGTCTTAGGCCTCCCACCCATTATTTTAATGCTGTAACAGAATCTGTAAGACTATGATCATCATAGATTCTATGCACCCTTCATCTAGCTTTCAAAGCTTCACAATGGCCATAGAGCATAGGCCTTAATTGACGTTTTGTTAGATAAAAGCCAATGAAATTACTAAAATATTACAAAATATTTTCAAAGTCATATTTTAGCTTAGTGATCTAAGTTAAATTCCCAATTTTTTTACCTAAATTAACAAAAATCAGTTTGTAAACTGTCACAAAAATCAACTGTTACAGGTATATTTCTCTTATAATCAGAGCACTTATGAGATCAGTTTTTACCTTCTTCTTGGTTACCGATTTTTTGTTATCTCCAGCTAACCAGCTAGTCATGACAGTTGAAGTGAACACTGAGTTTTTTTTTTTACCCCTTGACTACTACGTATAAAATTTCCTGCTGTAACTAACTGCTAAAAATTTTTTATGCAAACATGTGCATTATAAGCATATAAAGGTGGTCTATCTAGATATATTTCCAGGGCTTGAAATAGACCGCTGCGATTTGCTGTAATGCCCTCAAAATCAGAGGGTCAACCGCAGCAATTTTTGACGTGCCCTTGTTTTGTTGTGTTGAAAATATAATATACCGGCAATTACATAAATTATGGTGACAAACAAAGACGTTGCCGGCCATCAATTCAGTCGAAGTACATTAGGCCTATAAATAATGTGGTCTTAGAATTAGATTGAGACTGGACCTTGCGCCCTGTCTTGTGCATTATCAGCTCCGACCTTGACTTATCGTCCGTCGGCTAGACCTGCGGTTAGGGAAGTTAAGTTTCACGAATAGTTCGAATGCAGTAAGACGAAATAATTATTATTGATAGAGGTAACGCATATAGATCCAAAGCCCTCTGTCTTTAGTGTCTTATATATATCCGCACAAGCGTTTTTGTCGATCAATACAAAGTGTCGCCGACACGTAGTGGGCAGGGGGAGAGGATGCAAAATTATAAGTCTACAATCAGAGCGGTAATGAATACAAGTCAGTTACCCACTGCATAGGGAATTTCAACATCAGCAGCCGCACAAATAGAGAAGAAAAAGACAAAAATTGCCACTGGCAGTATAAAATTGTGAAAATTGTGGAATCCGGAGAGGCTAATGAGGACCGCATCTGGAAACATTTTTGTCAAGAGTCTTTTGTTCCGCATGGAGAGAACAATCACTGTCACTGTGTCAGCAAAGCAGCAATATTTGGGGATCAGTGCATTATAAAGAGATGAATAAAAATAAAGAAAGAAGTCAGAGCCATGTAAGAAAAATGTCTTGATGAGAGGAGTTGGCATTATAAACAGCCTTTAAGAAGATAGATCAGGCAGAGATAGAGAGATTAAAGAAGAATGCTACCATTGTTAGTCGTTTGTTTAATAAGATTTAACTGGGATTTACTTATTCTAATTCTATTTATGATAACTCTTCTCTACATATTTTTTTTAAAAACAAAGACCCTCTCTATACTTCTGTAGAGAGCAAGGAACAAACTGTGTTGTTATTTTTAAAAACAAATGTTGTGATTTACGAAATTGTTACTAATTTTAATCTACAAAATGATCACCTATAATTTTTGCTTTCGTGCAGAAGCGAATTGCCTCGGTGCCCTCTGATTTTCAGGCCTCACCGAGGCTATTTTTGCTTGTCTTTCTGAACACCTAATTCAAGCCCTGTATTTCTACAGTTTTTAGAAAGCCTTTACAAATTATAATTAGGCTTTAAATTAAGTAATTTTGGAGAAACAAGACCTAGATATAGAAATTAGAATGTTTGTAAACATGTAGAAAATAGACAGCCAATCTATGACTTTGTCATAGTGTACATTTAGTTTCAGGAAACTCCAACCTTTTGAAGGATACCATTCTTGTCCACTAAAAGCAAGAATTGGTTTTAGAGTAGAGAAAACAATTTGGTTTATCAAGCATGTACGATGAAAATACACAGTGCATACGACCAGTGGGGCAGCAGCACATTCAAGCGGTTATTTGCCTATCATTCAAATTTTTGCTAAATACTTAGTCATTATATATAGACCTGTGTAAACAGACATTTTATGGAGCAATGATTGCAGTATGTATACATACATGTAATCCAACACAATGAATATTTATCTCAACAATGCACAGGATATAATCTTTTTGTACAATCCAATGTCAAAGTTGCCATTCCCTTTTTCTAATCTTTTTTTTTCAGAGATGTGCTGCTGATTATGTGTTCTTCAGATGATAAAACCTGCTCTCATCCCACCATTATGAAAGACATGTGTGCTGAATGTGGAATGGATCTCCGCGAGTAAGAACCAATTTTATGAATGCTATTTAATCAAAGCCATCCATTTGAATTTGATAATTTTTTTTCGGAATATATACTGAAGCCCGCTTAAGTCAAGGTGCTTGGGAATAGCTGATTCAGTTGAAAATATCAAAATTTCAAGTTAAAGGACAATGTAAAAAAAAATACTAGTTGGGATGTAAAAATTTATTCTTTTTATCAGATTTCAATTTCAGTGGACTCCACTATACTAATTTTGGATAATTTGAATCTAGCCTTTGCTCATTGCTTCAAGTAAGTATGTTTAAAACATATAATCTCTAACAACCTCTTGCACTTGCAGGGAAAATCTTTTTTTATACCTGTCTATTCACATCGCGCACTTGAATTCCAATTAACATGACATTTGACTTAGGTGCTGGTTGGTTTTTTTTTTGTAGTAGACTGTGTTTTATTGGGGCAGAAGAATAATAGATATATATATATATATGAGAATTATAAAGCACTTCAAAATTTTTATCAAAGAAAGTGTTACATCTTACTAATGAAAAATTATGCTTGGTCTTTATCTTTTAAACCGGAGCATTATAATTTATATACAAGAAATATATTTCCAAAGTTATGCTAGAGATTTGCATGGGTTTAACTTCAATATTAGAAATCTCTGTGGTTCAGAGAACAATTTTTTTCTGGGTTTTCAGCTCTATTCAAGAACACAGGTATTTAAAGAAAGTTTTACTTACTTCCCATGTCTTAAAATGTGAGATGCATGTAGGGCTAGTCGACTACCTGTACTTCTTAGAGTTGGTTGTGAAAATTATCTTGGACCTATCTGGTAAGAGGGTACAATGCTATCCCATATCTGGGTTTAAAAATTCTGAATTTCAACTGAGAGGATCTCAGCAAGGAAGACAAAGAGAGTCTCCGTGCTATTCTAACTTTACGGCAGAAAGAGCCGTAAAGTCCCTAGAGGAAGTTATGTCAGTCTAACAAGAGAATCTATCAGTATCATCCTGATCATTTGAATGGCTGACGAATGACATGTTGGCTTGCCTTATCATTAAAATCTAGCCCTAAATGGCTTTTTAAATTTTTGTTTTGATGTTTGAAGATGATATACAAATGAACTGTGGAAACACATAGCATATAAATCATGACAACAATCTGTCTCTTTTTGGTTCCTGTCTAGATATTGTTTTAAAACAGGATTATGAAATTTTGTGGGAATTTATTGTTGAAAACATACAGGAAAGATCTTTAAGTAATGCTTGTCTCTCAATTTAGAGGAAAAAATAGTGGAAACTATGTGTTGAATAAAAGTCTGAAAATTAATCAATATAAACCACAGTTGATCACAAGTCAAACAAGTTAACTAGTGCATACAGCTGCTCTTCAGATTTAAAAGAAAAAGCTCACAGCCACAGCCCACTCTAATAAACAAAATTCTATTTTCTGTGAAATAAACTTGTAAAATCTTATGTATATCTAGACAAGTTTGTCAACCCTATATCTGCTGGATTTATTGAGAGACCCTGTAAAAGAGTAGACAAGCTACAATTGATTTTATTTTTCCATATGCAGGAACTTGGGTCTTCCTGGAGACAGAAAAACCTCATCAACAGCAAGTGTGGCAATGGTGCACAGCATTCCAGAGTTGATTGTCAGCCAAAAGGTTCATGATAAAGTCGTGCTCTCTGTCTGTCTCCCTTTTGTCAGTCTGTCTATCTGTCCCCCCCCCCTCTCTCTCTCTCTCTCTCTCTCTCTCTCTCTCTCTCTCTCTCTCTTTTCTCTTCTGTTCTCTTCTCTTTCTGCCAATCTCCTTTCTTTGTATTTCTTTAACTCTATCTGTCATTATTCCTGAGACATGTTTAATAATTTGTGGCTCCTGTCAGTATTTTAAAATTTCAATTTTTTTTCGTTTATGTACTGTGCAGAAATTGTGGCTTGCACTTCATTTTTGTAAATTTATAAAATTTGAACGCATAACTAGATCTTTATTTAAAAATTTGGTTAAAAAAACTTTAAATGAGGCCAAGAATAAGTAAAAGTTGCAGAGCTGCCAGTATTTTAGTACCATAATGACCACACAAATACTGGAGTACTGATGTCAAACCTAAAATACTACAGGTACCTTTGTCTTTGTAAAAGTATCTGTTAACAAAAAAAAAAAAACAAAACTGGAGGAAAATTATAAAGTCTTGACTTGTTATAGGAAAAGGTCACTGCCAAAATGAACCAGGTTATCTTATTTCTAAGTATGAGTTAATGTCTTCGAAAATTAAGTCATGTTAAGAACACCCAATTGAAAGTCAAGACAATTCAAACACCAAAAACTTGTTTTGAGCAAATAACTTCCTTGTAATAAGCTTCCCATGAATATGTCTTATCTTTGTTTTGTTCTTGTTCTCACTGAGAGTACTGGAATGCTTTGAAAAATACTGAATTGAGGGCTTCAAAGTAGTGGAGCCAGTTGATCAGGGGTTGGCACTTCTGAAGTTATGTAAATTTAGACAGAAACGCAGTTTTGTGATAAGAATCTGTGAAAGCTCAACTTAACATGTTCTCAAGATATCAGAATGTCATATTAGAATGTTAAATATGCTGTGGGCTTGGAAAGCTATGCCTGTGACTTTAACAGGATAGGCCCGCAAGATAGGAATTTATAATCAAATCACAATGATGTATATGCCCCTTTCTCTCTCTTTTTTTTTTTTTTTGCAGTACCTGTATTTTTATTGAATTGTGTGTGCGCCATGAATATGAATTTTTATAAGTGGAAAAATTTATAATGATATATCCCTAAATGAATGTATTCAGTGAAACTTTTGGTTTTATTTTTTTTGTTTGTTGTCTTCTTCCCCTCAAAGCAAGCTATGGAGATTGGAAAAGAGGATGAAGATAGGCTTTTGAAGCAAAGGAAGCTTGTCCTTCTGGTAGATTTGGATCAGACATTAATTCACACAACCAATGACAACATCCCACCAAACTTGAAGGTAACATACTCCTTGATCCCTTCAACTTTGTTTAGCAGTTAAACTAATTATGTCTTATCAGGCTGCTGTTTTATTTGAGTAAATAGACATTGTCATTAATCCTATGACTACCGGGTATGTGAAAGTCCCCACTGTTTGCTAAGAAAATGTTCAAACCGGGATAGTTAGAGAGGTTTTATATCTAAATCTTTATCTAAAATTGTAAGCCTTGTGTAGATGGCATAAAGGATGAGGTTATCTGAGAAGTGAAAGGCGGGGCTAGGATGTTGGTGTGACTGTGATGACCACCAAACCATGAAGTTAGTGCAAAACTTACTGCAAACTTGAAATGCGTTACCTAGGTGTTTTTGATTGTCAAGTCATGGACAGTTTAGTTCATAGCTCTGCCCACCCAGAGAGCTGTTATAGCAGAAATGAATGTCACTTATGCCGTTATACCAGACAAAGTTTATTGATTTTTATTTCTAGAAAAAAAGGGGCGTCGAAAAATGCTGTTACAGCTGCTGTTGTCATTAAAACCGTAGTAGTTATATATGGACTCGACTGTATAGGTAGCATCTATTTAACTAGAGTTCCAAAAACTTGTTTCTCTATCTTCTATTTTCTAAGTCTATAAATGCTTATCTTATTGGTATGAAATGGTGCAATTTCTTCAAGAAATGTACCGGTATATGCAATTTTGGGCTTTTTTTCCTTTTTTATACAGGATGTCAAGCATTTTCAGTTGTGGCATGGAAAAAGCTTCATGTGGTATCATACTCGATTCCGACCCTTCACACTGCCCTTTATAGAGGCTGTCTCCAAGATGTATGAGTTACATATCTGCACATTTGGTGTGCGTTTGTATGCCCACACCATTGCACGGTTGCTAGATCCAGATGAAAAGTACTTCTCCCATCGTATCCTATCCAGGGATGAATGCTTTGATGCCATGTCAAAGACTGCCAATTTAAAGTTAGTCCGTGCTTTTTGTCTTCATACTGTTTTTTTTTTCCATTTTCTTTTTGTAGGCCAGCTTATATCATACCAAAACGTAGTGTTCTATGTTGAGAACCCCTCCAACTGGCAATAAACAGATGATGCTCTAGGACGGACATTGCTCTAACTAAAAAAAAAAGAAATGCATCTAAACATCCTGAAAGCCAAGACAACCCTCTCTTTAACTTTTTTTTCTTTAATTGTTTAGAGGAAATGTTCCAGACTTGAGGAGGTATTGCAAAATAAAGAGATAGCGTTTTTGGTCGTTGCAAGTTCAACAATTGATTTGTTTGAATAAATTGAAGGTGCACTTGTGGTCCCTGCAAGCTAAACATGCAGCTTGAGTTAAATAAATTAAAACCAAGGCAGTGGTTATGATGAGACAGTAAAACATAGGCTATTTCGAGCTTAACACAGTGATGAAAATCTTCCGCGGATCCGCGGAAATCCTCAATTTCAAGCTTTGGAGGAAAATTCCTCGGTCCTTGGCCTTCTGATCCACGATTCCGAGAGGAAAATGATTACAAATTTCCGCGATTATTTAATTCCGCGAGTCCAACATAGGACGAGTCAAAGAGACAGAATAATAACCGAGGACTGGCAGATCTTTAGACTAGAACCATGTTGTAATCGGTCTTGCCGTAGTTACTCTTTGTAATGCTTTTAAAATCTTTCTATCGAGGTCATATTTTTTCGATACTAAAGCTTTACCGATATCGCCAACTATAGCCAGTATAGGTCTATTCCGCGAAATGACTGTATCGGTGTGACACTCGTTCGTAGTTTTGGTTCATTAGGTGCAAGATTTCGGATAATACTGTGAATCACTTCATTTTTAGATCCACTTGAGCCATCAAAGTTTTCAATTTTCGCCCTTCAATTGATTAGGCCAGTTTTCTTATTGACAATGGTCGTTGGCCAGTCAATAGGCTATAGAGCTCTAGATCTAGATCTACCAAGCCTCGAGAGATTCTAGTAAGTTTATCACCAAATCAATAATTTCTACTCCAGGAACGGGTCTAATCCATTTGTTTGTGCGTTTTTTTTTTAATCTAAAAACATTTTATCGAGTAGATTGTGGTAAATACAACTGTTTTAAGCAGAAAGTGCCAAGATATCGGAATGACGAGAGTAAAACTAGAAGACATTTTCGTTTATAAACGAACTTTTTGAGTGTTTCAGTTCACGACGTTGGCAAAGATTATAAAATCTGTGCAATACAGATTAGAATCTAGATCTAGATAGTACCGGTAACTGCTGCAAGTGTTTTTCACTTTCAGGTGCGAAAATTATTTGCCTGATGCGTTGGGCCTATTAGGAGATAATCATTATAAATAATTATTACCAGGTACCATTAAATTTGTTTAAACTTAACTTTAATTGATCCTATATACTTATGATGTTATGTAGGCCTATATTGAACAATAAATGTATTATGATTAGCAATAGCCTAGGGCTATGTTTGCACATGATATATCTGAACCTAACATAAGCCTACAAGTACAAATCAACTTGGAGTCATGAAGTGATGGACAATTCACTTGTGTTAATAATTGCTTTAAAGTTTAAAAACCGAAACGTGAAAAGAGGAGGAAATTATGGCTAGAATTTAAATCTAGGCCTATTCAGTACGGTTACAAGCCTTATAATCTTTGACTGAGTTTTGAATGCCGCACTTAATTTAATGATTCAACTTTTTAGTAGCTTTTACTCTTAGCTGGTAGCAGGGATGAATTGCGTTGATTGTGGGGTGGTAGAAAGGTGTCAAATTGTCTGTCAAAAAATTTTCCTCCTTTTCAATGATTTCCTGTTTTCATCACTGGCTTAACAGCAAGCCTAGAGTCAGATCTAGATCTAGCTCTAGCTGACTGATAGGCAGTCTCAGTAGATCAGGAATGAAAACAACGAAGATGGAAACAAATTTATAGGTATTTTTTCTAGCCCATTTTGTTAAACTTTTTTTAAGACTAAAATTTGTAACAGAATATAACTCATACATGTACCATGAGCTAAGTGTGGTGGCCACTCATTACACAGCAGTATTCAACAAGAGAGTGAGAGCTTGAGCCTAGACCTAGGCCCTTAAAATTAGACAGCAAACAACTCCTAACGCAGACTGTTGATCTTTACTTTTCAATTCTTTGCATTAGCTTGAAACATAGAATTAAACACTTTGCATGATGTTAATATAGACACTAGAACCAAAAATCATTTGGGTAAAACATACATGTAGATTATGAATGTATTTCACCTCTGATTGTTTGGTTTTCAATCAACCAGGCAAAGCTACAGCTGAACTAAGACAATTTTCAAAAGTTTTGTAATGGTCAGTGCCTGAGCAGCGGGCTAAAAAATAGAGAGAAGAAGGAATAAAGAAAAAGTGTGATAGGGAAGGGAGAGTGTTGTGTGTAAGAAAATCATTACACAAGGCAGGTAAACAAAGGCCACAACTCTTTAATATAACTAAATGATTTCTTTCATTTTTGTATTAAAATATTGATCTAATTTTAAATGAAAACGAAAATTGAACCCCCTAAAATTTTGAGTTAAATGTGGTATACTGTTTTTGCAATGGTATGATAATTGTTACAGAAAACTGGTCACTTTGTAGCATTTTTTATGGGGTGACGGTGTTTTGGTGCCAAAATTTTATGCAAATTATTAGAATCTCAGAATCCATTGACATCTATGTGATCTAGCTTGGGATTTAGATATATATGTAGATAGTTCTAGCAATCTGTTTTGAATCTTACAAACCTGTCCTTTGTTTTTGCAGGAACATTTCTTTATAATTGCCATGTACAGATCTTTTGATGGGTTAGCTAAACTTACAATTTTTCACATTCAAGTAGGCTAAAGACTTAACATTTTCTTTATTCCAATAAAAAGTTCATGGCCAAGTAATGCAAAACGGATTAATGATCTTTTTTAGGGGTTTGATTGCACAGTTCTTCACTTGATACATGTAAAACTCTGTGGTTGATTTAAATGCAATATTTTGTTTCACATGCTTTGTAAAGTTTAAATGGGGTTTTGAACTGTCGTAAATTGTAAATCCATGAGACAACATTGGGATTAAAAAATATGCCTATGTAAATCTTTAAAGAGTCTTATCTTTAAAACATAATTTTTTGAAACTCTGTATTTTCTAGCACCAAAGGAGAAGATACCAACAGTTTAGACATTGGCTCATTTAAAATAAAATTTACTTCATGTTTGACTTTTACTATCTAGGCTGGTGGTCTTTTATATTTTTTTTTAATCCTGCCCCAAATATTCTTTAATTTTTCAAGTGCTACATTGATAAAGCACTTTTACTTTTGACATCTTCCTTGTTCGAAATTAGTGTGCCCACTTTCTTAGGTATTTTTCAGTCTTTGGTGCCTTCTTTTAATTTTGTTGTCCCCTTTTTTACTTTTATTCAGAGATGCTGATATTTTGAGCAATGTATTTTTCTTTTTTTTTTCCCAACTACAAAATTTCTTAAAATAATAGTCATTCTCCGCAACTTCTTTTTAACAGGATTTACTGTTATTTTTCTTCCTTAGAGATGTATTTTTTTTTCAGGGTCCCTCATGTTTTGCTGCGAATTAAAATGTTTGAAGAATTAATTAAGACTTCCAGACATTTTTTCTTGTTTAGCCTTTAAACATGAATTCATTCCTTTGAGCTAATTTCAATAAAAAGAAATAGTGTCCAAAAAAATTAAAGTTAATGACAGATCATCTAAAATCATCAGGATATCTGCAAATACACAATAATTTTCAAAATCTGTAATGACAAATTTCACCCGCTTTTCTTCTTTTCTTTTTAGGGCCCTTTTTCCATGCGGTGACAAAATGGTATGCATTATTGATGACAGAGAGGATGTATGGAAGTTTGCCCCTAATCTAGTCCATGTGAAACCATATCGGTTTTTTCAAGGCACCGCAGACATCAATGCTCCCCCAGGTTTGACTAAAAAAGAACATGATGGTGAAACATTGACTCACAAGGTGGTGGATCCAACTGAAAGCAAGGATGGACAAGGAAAGTCAAGCCCAAGTATGACCATGGAAAAATCTGAGGTACTGGATGAGACCAGTGAAGGAGGTGGAAATATTGAAAAAGATGCTTCTACAGTATTGTCTGGCGATTCCAAATCTGGCACAGAAGACAATGCAAAGAACGGGGAAGATAATTTTCCAAAAGAAATTAAGTCTTTGTCTAACTGTGGAGATGCTGATGTAAAACACATCGAAGCTGATGATGGTGATCAGAAAGAGAGGCAAGAACACAAAAGTGGGACAGATAACAAACGTTCCTCAAATACACCTGCTGATGATAACACAGCACAGTGTGTGCACTCATGTGAAGAAAGTAGTAAAACTGCTCTTTCCATGGGCATGCAGAGCAATATTGAGGATCAAAAAGATAGAGAAAATGGTGATGAGAAAAACAGCAAAGATGAACCAACAAATGCTGAAGGAAGCAATACTGAAGAATCAAAGGAAGTAGAATGGGATGACACCGATGACTATCTTCTCCACTTAGAGGAGATTCTGACTCGAATCCATACTGCTTTCTATGACATGTATGAACAGTCTCAGAAGAAAGGGACCTCTGAATTGCCTGATCTGAAAAGCTTAGTTCCCTATGTCCGCAAAAAGGTTCTGAAAGGTGCCAACATTGTTTTTAGTGGGATGATTCCTCTTAACATGCCATTGGAGAAAAGCAAGGCTTATGTTGTAGCTACTGCTCTGGGTGCCTCTGTCCATACAGACATTGTGGTTTCTAAAACAAAAAGTGGGAGGGATCCCAATTCCACTACCCACTTAGTGGCTGCTAAGGCTGGAACTGGGAAACACAAAAATGCCTTAAAGGTGAAAGGACTGCATATTGTGAATGGTGACTGGTTATGGGCATGTAGTGAGAGGTGGGAGTGGGTTGATGAAAGTTTGTTTCCTCTCAGTAACCAGGATGTCAGTTCAAAAATAGAAACTAATGTTGATGAGAAAGAGTTTTCTGCTAAGAAGAAGACCAACAAAAGAAAACTTGTGAAGAGGGAGGAATCCGAGGCTAATGACAAAGATTGTGAAATACAGGAAGCAAGTGAAGATAGTTCAATAAAAAGGCAAAAGCTAAAAACATCAGAAGAAGAAACCAATTCTGCTCTGATCAGTGGCACTTATACGGGTGCTAGTGTAAATCCTTTATGCTCTTTTACTGACGAAGAACTCGTGTCCATGGACAAGGAAGTTGATCTTTTCCTCGAAGGAGAAGATGATAATACCTCAGATGAAACAGATGATGAGAGAGACAAAAGAAATAGAAAGAATGTCCTAGGCTCTGGTGATGACTCAGATTCTGACTCTGATAGCCTGTCAGGAGATTTCCCACGAGGATGGAAACTTAGGAGAAAATCATCTCAGTCTCCAGTGGCCAAAGAAAAGAAGCAAGACAGGTCTGATGCGGAAGAAGAGGAAGAGTCACAAAATGAGTTAGACGTAGAGCATTATGAAAAGAATATTAATGCATTCTCTCGAGAGGTGAGCTCGAGCTCAGATTCAGGTGAGTCGATCGGTTCAGTTAATGAGGAGATAGCAGAAGCCCTTGAGAAAGAATTTCTAGGTGCTCTTTGATTTTAAAACAATTAGAGTCAGAAGACCAACCATGGTCATAAGGCTTTACAAGACATTATTTGATATCATAGTTGATCTCACTTCTGTTTGGTGCGTTCATGGCCTAGTCAGGGCCCGCTGTTACAGCAATGCTGCTCCATTCATGGTACACTGACTTGCTATTGAATGGTGTACTGTAAACAAGATTACCCTAATCAATGTGGCCACTTGTTCTGAGCGCGGCCAGACATGTCTCCAGTGCGGCCACAGGTGTAGGCAAAACTTATGATGGCTTCAGATTAAAGTTCAAGTTGTAAAGTTCAACAATTCAATAATCTAGGTCTAGATATGATTTACACATTAGCGAAGGGAAGTTGAGGGCCTTAAAATTACAGAGCTCTACAAACTGGCTGCGATTAGGTACAGCCGCGCCTGGTCACTCTACCTCAGCTGGAATTTCTTGAATGGAAGTTTTATACAGTTCAAAGATCCTTGGCCTCCTGAACACAAGCAACTGTACCAAAAGACATGATAGAACGCATGCGGCACACACACTAGCAAACGGAAGCTACTGAGGTGCGCTGGAGGCCTCTAATGTAATCAAAGTCAAAGTTCTACAAACTGGCCGTTGATAGGTCTGGCCGCCGCTTGGGCAATCTACTTTATGATCTTAAGGGCATGTGCTTTCCAATGATCGAAAATGTTGTTTTTTTTTTATTTTTGCAGTTTTGTCTTTACTGAACTACGGTATTACTTTCTATAAAGAAACTGAAAGTAGAAGATTTAAAAAAATAAGTGGTATTATGTAACAGTAAAATTATGGCTGCAATCTTGGACTTTTCCATTAAGTTTTTGGCTACATGGTTTTTTTTGTTTTATCAATTAGCCTTAAATTTGGTAATTAGTTTCTGACTTGTCACAAAAACGTTTCTGCAGAAGAATTTTTTTATTCACAAATATTTCTTCTTGCAGGGCTGGAATGAAGTTAAGTAAAATTTTGTTCAATTTCACTATGACTTTGCCCAATCAGATAATGATAAATATAAAAAGAAAAATGTTATGGTAAAACCCTTCCACATATTTGTTGCTTGGGACTCCAGAGAGGCTGATTGAAAATTTCAGGTTATTTTGATCAAGCACAAAGCTTTAAGCATTTTAACATAAAAAATGGTAGGTTTGAGGAAACGACTGACAAAAATTACAGATTCTAAAGCTTATAGTGATAGATGGGCTGAAGAAAGTGTAGAAAGAAGACCTTTACTTCTTTTAAAAATCTTTTTTGGTTATGGTTTTTTTGTTCTGGAGTAGTTCAGCAAGGTAAACAGGCCATTTTTTATATGTACAAAAATTTTGGAAATTTTAATGTATATTTAAGATAAGATAAGATACTGTATACGGTCAAGTCCAGATACAGTGGAA
>BMAT01009017.1:294646-306372 GCA_019649035.1 Elysia marginata
AAAAAAACGGTAAAAATCCACGGGGTGACTTTGCATCGATGTTTTTTTTTTCATTTATAAAAATGTTTTCTACACATAATATTGAGCTATAAAGGTGCACAGTGTTCTTTCTTCTCACACAACATATAACTATAAGTTTTATTGCTCTTAATCCAATGGAAGTCTCGTACATGTATTTTGTGCCTCAGTACAAAGTCACCACATTTTTGTGTGTAACCAAAATTTCGACAAAAAAGGTTGTGACAGCTACAATTATGATTGTTTTGGAAAATTTTCTTTTCAAACATGTAATTGACAACTAGACTTGTCAGGGAAATGTCTAATTGAAGGGGTAAGTTTTATACATGTAGTATTTTTGTGATATAGGTCTAAATTTAAAATCAATGCAAAGTCACCCCAGCTTACGGTACCCATACTCGCGATTCCAAAATTACAAGCAACCACACCTTAATCCAGAGCTTGGTAGATTTAGAATTAGATCTACCATTAATGAATTTAATCACTACCAATCATTGTCAAAATTACATTCTCGGCTAGGAAAAGTAGAATACTAGGAACTAGACTGGACTCTTGGTCTACATCTATCTATCTACTAGATACATGTACTAAGATAGATTTGAAACCGCGATATATAAGGAAACACAAATCGACCGTTTCGTAGTGATCTACATTGTTGTGAGCCCTTTTTAGTGATCGAGATGTATACAGGAACAGTGTTGCGGACAGTGATTAATCTTCAGAATGTCAAGAAAAAGGCATAGGGGTTCAGTTGGTAGACTGACTCCGAGGTAAAAAACGAATGCGGAGGCAGAGTGGAGTAAACGAAGAGGCTGAAAATGAACATGAACCTAAAGTACACCTAATGAATTTATAAACATTCAAGCGCACTTACTCACAGAGGCGCAGATTAAAACACAAGAATTGGTAAGAATGGAAGTATAAGCTTAGATAAACCTAGAAACTGAAAACGATTCTCAAATAATAAAAGCAGAGCCTTAACCAATCGTCAAATATAAGAAGCACAGAATAATGTGCTTACCAATCCAGACCCACCTGCATTTTCTTACTCAAAAACTAACTTTAATCCAATTTGTTATGTGGGACACTAGACAATGTGGAAATTGTAATACATTGTACTACCAAGTAGGCCCTATCCAGGAGAAACCAAAGCAATGTGCTACAGAAATAAAAAAAAAAAACATAAAGTAGAACCATATGCCCCACTGCCGGAAGAATTTCAAGATCTATATTATGGTTATTCACGGGACTCTGAACATTTTTAATGAAGCAACATCAAGAAATACAACTGTGCCTTTCAGGTGACATCATTTGGCTGCAAGGAAAAAAATCTACAAGGCTGGAACCCAAATAATATTTTAGAACTCAAGGACAAGTATTCCATTTAAATTTTAATTGGTTCAATGATGCCAGGTGAAAACAGCAAAATTTTTACAGATTTACTTCATCGACACCCTTGATCCAGCCGAAACAAGAATGAAAATGACTAGCGACTTTAATATTAAACGCAACCTATTCCAGCTGTTACAAGATACACTGTGCACAAACAAGTACATCAAATGCAATCGCTGACTTCAAGATTTCTATCCATGAAAATAAAAAACATAAGTTGAGCATGAAAGAAGATAATAATATTCCGACATGCAAGGAAATTGCCATTCTTATGCCTTTAGACCCTGTTGGAAATCATGACATTGTTATCTTTCAAAAAGACAACAAATTACGACGCATAAAACACAAATGTGCCATCAGCAGGTAAGACATATTTTCGCTTAAACCCTTTCTTCTTCTTCATGTTTTCTTCACTTTTTTCTTCTTCTTATGTTTTCATCGCCACTGTTTTGCTTTTGCATTTTTTTTTTGTTTTTGCTTCACCCCTTTTTTTCGTCAGCCATTCATTGAACGGATAAGCCTGTTCTTGTTAATTTCTACAACGCAATAGTACTTTTTAGTAGGTAGTATCTTGAATCAATCTATATATTAGTACGGTACGACCGAGCTAGTAAAAAAGACCTGTTAAGACTCACCAGTAGGATTAAAAAGGCCGAAAAGATTGTTGAAACTAAATTACCATCACTTGAAGAAATGTAGGCCTATACTAAACGTCTTGAACTAAAAGTAACTGTCAAAAATATATAAAGATTCGACCCACCCGGCGAGGCATTAATTTGAACACCTCCCACACAACCGACGCTTTCAAAGGCAGTGCACGGTTTGTGAACAGTCTTAATCCCCAGGCCTTAAAATTTCTTTATAAAACCAGATGTGCAAGAACAGTTCCTTAAAACTCCAACTATTTGTAAAGGGCTCTAATTTTAAATGCAGGAAAATAAACTTGAGTATAACTTCTATAAGGAGCACGTCAGAAGAGTTGTGAGTGAGCGTGTCACGCGTGTGAGTTTATGTATAGCTTTATATGTTGTATATCGTTGCATCATTAGTATCTCCATGTATATTATTATGTATAGTGTTGTTTATATAATTTTCTTATGATATCTATGGCAACACACTTGTATTTTCGATGTACACAACATATGTTGACTGAATAAACTTGAACTTGAACATGCTTGTTAACTAATATAAATTTTACCCAATTTTAGCGGGGGTTTTTAGGCTTTGATATTAAAGGATTGTGTAATTTTTGTTCGTGCAATCGTGGTACACATAAGAATGTTGAAATCGATATCAGTCCGGGGGGAGGGCGTGTGTCATTGTCAATATTTGCCAAAATTTGTTTTACGTCAGTTGTGAATGATCCCTTAGACTAACCTAGTGAACTTACTGACACTGGTCTGCAAGCATAAAAAAATACCGGTACTTGTATAATCGTTACGGTCTTTTATTTCCAGGAAAAATACTATTGTGGCAGATAGTAGACACAGATCCTACTTTAACCCAGATTACAATTTATGTAGATGCCCAAGAGTGGGCAACGATTTTAAATGATCATTATTGATAATATTAATGATACATGTATTACATTTGTAATTTTTTTTGTAATGTAAGCCTATGTCGTATCTGGAGTTAGAGCTTAATAAAAGTTACTCTTTCTCTGGCTTAGTCCCAATCCTGAATTTTACTTTCCGTTTCCTTGATAAAATGTTTTTTTTTCCCCTTTTCGGTTTCCCGACCTAATCAGAAGATTAGAGAAAGTGAGTCAGAGACGGAAAAAGAGATAGGCCTAACTCGCCTAAGCAAAATTTGTGTTTGTCGGACAGGTAAAGGAAAGACAAAGGCGACAAGGAAGAGGGAAGAGAACGTGTGTATAACCTACGTATGTCCAACAGAAACAAATACGCGCCGATCCACCAAACAAAAATATCAATAATCTAATAAAAAAAACGGTTTTGAAAAATGAAACTTTTAATATGCATCATAATTACAGTGCAAAATAGATTGTAGTTATACATGTATTACGATGAAATATAATGTATAATATTTTCAATTTATTACAGTGCAAACATGATATTCCTGTAACACCCCTGTCAGTACACAACTATGTACTAAATGAGCAATATGACGATGAGAACCAAGCAAGATAAATGTGATTTACTAAACGAAAGGGAAGGTTAGTGTTTAAATCTAACTAAAGTAGACAAGGATTGTGAATGATCTTTAATTTTCAAATTGGGGACTAAGAGAGCCCAATCATTGAAGAGCTCTGTTTTAGATCTAAGAGAAAGACTTTTCTTTGAAATATATTGTAAGGATTTTGATGACTTTGTATCCAGAGATAGCTTATTACTATTTCAAAGCGTTGGAGCGTGGTTTAGAAAACCTTTCTTGCTAAAACCATACAACCATTTACAAACTTTGCTTCAATAAAAAATAGAATAGAAGATCCAGCAAGAAGGAAAGATAAAGAAAGGCAGGATCATTGATTTTTATACGTATAGAAATAATTTGATAATTATACATGTATTGAGATGTACATTTATTTATGATATAGGTGTCGATACGTCAAATGAATGTACAAATTTTACATTACAAAATAAAAGACAGTATCATTTAATGGACTTTGATGCACATTTTAAAGCTGATACTTTGCCAGGATAAACCAGGTATAGATGAGTCTGGATTTTTCACTATGCCATTTTTATTCTTGAAAATTAGTTTCAGTCATAGGTTGCTTTTAATTTTTATTGCTAGGTTACAAAAAAAGCAGTAGTTGGATTTTTTGAAATAATAAAATGAAAAAAAAAACTCACGCCTTTCTACATCTAATTATGCATAATTCTGCACAAAATTATCAGGATACAACTACATATAATGGTGAAATGTTAAGTCACGAAGAGAGCAATAAACTTTACGTTACATAAAACAAATTAGAAAAGTACATACTAGCATCTTAACACATTACATAGTCATTACTCGCTACAAGAATGCAAGCAGATTAAACTAAAATATTATTTAAAAAAAGAAGATATTTCCTAACAAGCCACTTTGCAATAGATTATAGAACTTATACATGTAATGTCCACGGCTATTCTCCTCTAAAACCTAATCTTATCTAATGTACATTGTCCTAAAAGTTATAGAAGAATAACTTTTCAAACGTGTAGCACTTTCCTTTTCCCCATCGGCTTGGTTTGGCCGTGGTCTTGCATGAACAACCGCTCTTCTCTCAGAAAAAATAACCTAGTATCTATGTACGTACAGGTATTTAGCTTACACAAACAAGTTAGTAATTTGTGTTTTATTGTATGGTACTCCTAGATAACTCACAATATTATCATTTTCATTGTAATTTGCAGAAATGGGTAGCTCAGATTACTTATTATGTACAGATGTGCTCAACAGCATTGGGCTAGTTCCTGGAATTACATCGGCTTTGGGTTGTATAGAGCACGGCGGACAACTTGTTTGACATCTTCTTCAGTGGGAGCTCGGCTACGCCTAGTGAAAAGAAAAACGAGAAGTTTAAAAAAAGCATACATAATTTATGTACTAGGCGTGAAATTCTGTCATTCTGTGCAGTGCATATGGCTTTGTGAGATCTAAGTGAGTGAGTGGTAAGGAGATGAATAGTTGCTCAATTTACAAACGAATAATATCATTTAGGAATAGGATTAGTAACAAGAAACAGACTGGAGACAGTAAGAGAAACAGCAAGACAAGGAAATACAAAGCTCTTGTCTGAAGTAACAAGCACTTATGACATATATATTGGTCTAGGAATCGGAGGTGAGGGAGAGACACAACAGGTAGGCCTGCAAAAGTACACAGGAAAAGGTAAAGGAAGCCATAAACCCCATACTTTATAGTTACAACAAGATGCCGTTTCTTTTACAGGGCGTTCCTGATAAAATCGCACACTGTTCTATTCCTTAATTTTATAATTATTTTAAGCGAAATGTCTTCATCTCAGCCTACACATTAATTAATTCGCGATAACTTGTAAACCATTTAACTCAGGGTTCGACGTTGAACTATCTTGAACCAAAGAGTAGAGTAAGCTTACATCATATCACAGTCACGGCGGTAATTTTTTGTCTAGAAATTAGAAAATGTTTATGACTACACCGAGTATACAAAAGCTAAAGCAGAAAAATTATCGATAGCATACTTTCAGTTTTACTTTTCCTTTACTTATACGCCCATTGGTCAAGAATTATAAAATTGTATGGACAGTTTCGAACTCATCACGAAAAAGAAATCAGGATTTGAGATTATATATTATATTTAAGAGATAAATAAACGGAAATCGACTGACGGATAAATAAAAAGAAATAATCGGTATCGCCATAAATTTGGAGAAAGGTTTAACATTCGCTTCCGATTTTCCCGTCGTCTTTTCTCGGTTTAAGTTCTTACTTTAATAAGATTATAATTTTTCCGACTTTTTTTTTTTGCCGATAGTGTGGTTGAAATAGGAATACGAATATCGGAAAATCGGAAAAATCGGGAGAGTCGAAAAAATCGGAATTCCGATTAAAATCGGAAACCTTCATCCCTGTAGAAGGTAAAAATGATGCTTGTCGAGTTTTGCCCAAAAACCCTTCGATAAATAGTTGATTCTTGGTCAGGCTCAAGTATTTCTGACCTATGAGCCCATAGCGCACATAGTCAACCACATCGGCTGTGCACTAGATTACATACACCTAGTATGGGTATATCTATATCTTTTTTTTTTTTAATGTCGGTCCAAAAGCCGAGCGCTTACCATAAGACCACGACGTCACAATGTTACATTGAAACGCATATTACAGGTACCAAGTTTTGCGATACGCTGGTACAGTGGTAGTGTGAATGTCGCAACCCAGATGCTGTTTAATAGTACAATGTACTAAACTATCCACAGTAAAACTTAAAGGAGCTTCATTAACACTGTATTCTATCACAATTTAAAGTATGCACCTCATGTATAAAAATACGCTTTTACAAAAACCCGCTTATCTGAGAATTTCAAAAAAAGCTAATTAGCTCTTTGTCAAAAATGAATTAAAATTATAATTTTTTCGTGAACTTTGTATTTTTACAAGTTGTTGCCGTATCATGAGTAATAGAGACCTTAAGCACACGCACCATGTCTCACTGCGCGTACGTGAAAATCGGGAAAGCAAATCGAGGAACTTATAAAAATAATGAAACCAGTTTCTAAAAATAGACCCACAGACGTTCCTGTCATACTCACGCGTTGCTGCTTAAAGTCTGTATTGTTCATAAAAAAACACCAATAGAAAACACGTAATAAAACTATACACTTATTCAGGGATAGGCCCTATATGAAAACAACTCTTTACTGACAAACACGTCAATAATGTGTACTGTGGATTTACAATTAATTGGTACCAATTAGGGCCTACCCTTATTGATTTCATTTTTACTCCACTTTAAAGTAATCTGTAGGCCTCTCGGTACATGTAATTAGGTACAGGAAGCATGGAGCATGCTTAATTCTTAATATTTTTCCATTGACTTGCAAAACATGGCCAACATAAAATCACATCGGAATCGCAAAAACACAGGAATAGGCACTACTTGTGAAGAAAATCCTGAGGTCATTACATTACATTTGTGCAATTCACATAAACATTTCAAGTAAAGTCAATACAGCAGTAAGATTTGCTTTTCCATAAGGAATTTACTGGCAAAAACTTTTGTCCTCTCATTAGTCATGTATATCCAGATCAGGAATTTTTTTTTATTCAAAACGGAAAAAAATCATGTATTGAGGATAAATCCTGAGAATGCATATCCCTGAGAACAGCTTTAAACTAACATAAAAAGAACTTACCGCGACTTGATTAGATTGAAGATATTTGGATCCTTTTTTGACTCCTTAACTCGAACTTCACATTTCTCGCAGAGAGACACCAGCTAAAGGTGGGAGCAAAAGAAAGAAAATAACGTATCGCATGAGATAAAAACAACATTGCTTGTAGGGTAGCACATCTGTTATGACGTCTATGTGCCGGTATACATACAAATTAAAACATCAAAAAGAGTATATTCGAGAATTTAAGAGAACCTTTATTGAGGAAAGAGTTTTGACACAGGTGTAAAGACTTAAAAATATTAGGCTTAGGCTTATTTATAGCAAAGCGTAATGCGTTGTCCTTCACGTTTTAGTTACTTAGAATCGTTGGATGCCGATCTTTGTTCTTCATTCTTAAGCAAGATGATATACATTTGTAATAACTAAAGGAATAAATGAGACGTGTAAAGGAAATAACATCTTCAGGAAAAGCAAACTCAACACAATAAGACACAGTGCCTTACCATAGATTTGCTCTTTGTGTCGTCTTGTAACTGGGCTCCGAATTGAGCGATACTAGGATCATTGATGAAGGCAGTCAACAGCTCTGCCACCCCTCCGGCTGAACGCTTTAACTGGGCAAAAGAAAAATAAAAGAAATGACAAATTGACCTTTCAGTAAAACATCATAATGAACGTTTTCAACGGAACAAGAAATACAAACAAGAGGTGAGCATTAAAACAGAAAAAAAATCGGAAAAAAAGATAAAATGGAATTTGCATAATGAAGTTTCTCCAAACCGCACGTGTCACTTTTTATCAAGTTAGTTTGCCAACAGGTGTATTCCAAAATACTGACCATTAATGGGATTATACAGTCACTTTTAAAAAATATATAAATATATAACTATGAAAGTGAAATTTTCTATGTAATATTTACATTGTGACAGCCTTGTTATTTTGGTGTTTTATTTTAAGCTCTCGGTTGTTGACTTAAGTAGAAAAACAAATTAGTTCTTTTAAGAATTGAAATGTTGTTGTAAATCCAAACGAGTTCTTACCACTTCCATGTCAAATGATTGTTGAGTGGTCCAAGTAGTCACATTTGACTCAGAGAGAGAAGACTCAGAGGGCAATCTAGCTCTTATTCCAGGTTCTTTTCTTGTCGTTCTAGAGGAACATCTTTCCTGCTGCTTCATAGCGGCCAAGTTGGCTTTAGGGCGGACTCTACGACTACTGGTAGGGGTTAGTGAGCACTGAGGAATTCGGGGAACCTTAAACGGGCTACTCTCGGTATTTCTACTGCAGGAAGCTGACTTGACAGGTATGGCGGTGCAGGAGTAATCGACTACCAACTGACGATTAGATCCATTCCTTAAACCGTTGGGGTCAATCAGATTATGTGCAGCTGGTGATTCGAAAGCTGCAGCGTGTGAAGAAACGTCCAAAGTTTCATCGAGATCTTTGAGAATGGGAGTGTGTGGAGATGTGACCAAACTTTGGAGTGACGAAAACTTTGTCAATTCAGGTGCGGCTGCAAACACTGTGGATGTTGAGGACTGTGGGGAACATGTGGCTACAAACTGCTTTGTTTCGTTCAATGTTGCAAAAGTAACAGTTGCTGTACCCGTAGTGGCTGTTTTACCACACATAGGGTTTTGAATGGTGGGTTGGCTGAGACCATAAAATCTGTTGGGTTTTACAGTTAAAGGCTTTAAAGCTGCCTTTACACGTTCAGAACAAGATGGTTCTTCCAGTTCTGTGTTCTCTAAAGTAGACATCAAACTCAAATTCTTCCTACACATGATTCTTTGCCTCAAACCTTTGAAGATTGATCTTTTCTTTGATTTTGACTTTTTTAGAACACCTGCCTCGTTCTGTTGTTTGTTTGGAGATAAAGCAAGGTTTTGTTGATCGCTTGCCAAGTCCGATGTAAACCCCATATTAAGGATTGAATCCGACCCTTGTGCAGATATCTTTTTTTGAAACATTGCCTTACGCAGACTGATTTCTTTCATCTGTTTGGTTGCTATGTAGTTGTCTTTGAACGTGACCGGGCCTTTGATCTTAGGTGTTGAGGATTTTCTGTTTGCGGTGATGGATGGATGAGAGCGGGCTGTTAATGTTATGGCTGACAGCTTATGGAAGTCTCCGGTGTTGTTAGATGCGTGAAAACTAATGTCTGGTGTAACTGGGTATGGTACACATAAGGACGTAGCGGCTGTGTTTACAGATGCTGGAGAAACGCTGAGGATAGTGCTCGCTTCACAAATACTGCGTCCTTCCACGTAGCGCTGCATCACGTCCGCATTTGAACTTGGGCTGGTTAGATGGAGAATGTCGAGAGATTCACTTGTTTTCGTTGGGTCAACTAACGACTGTTCTGTCACGGCTTCCTCACTGAGCTGGTTTTCAGACATGACTTTGTTCAAATCTGATACAACGACTGCATTGCATAGCTTTGATTTTAAGGGCGAAACTCTCTGATCTGTGCAATGTTTCGCAAAATCAGTCGAGACATTAAGGATGTCAATATCAGCCATTGAATCATCACAAGACATCTGAGTATTGGATACATCCGCATTGTAGTCTTGTGTGTTTGGTTGTTCAAGCATTTGGGTATCGTCAACTGAGTCAGCGATCATGGAGTCTTTTTCCCTTGGTACCTGCGTCCTGGCTGGAAGATTGCCCTTGTTGAAATAAATCTCGGGGTCAAATCGCTGTAGGAATCCTGTGTATGGTGGAGACATGACAGAATAGACCTCCATGCTGCTGTAAAACACGGTCCTGTCAAAGATTACAACTGTGGGTGAAGGAAAGAGGATAGGAATGATCAAACCGTCAGGAACTATTGTTTTATGCATATTAATGACAAAGGCGTGGGCTAAAATTAATGTAGGTCCGGTCCCAGTAATGTTATACTGCTTTGTTTCTGCCCTTTAGTGATTCGGAAAACTTATTTTCCTGTGTACAACCAGAGACAGGCATAAACGAGAGATTGCATACTTTTTTTTAAATGCATGCCATAGGAGAGAGAAAAAAAAGAGACAGACAGACAGACAGATAGATAGATAGATTAATAGATAGATAGAGAAAAATGGATAACTTAGTTCGAGGAGGCAAAACATACACCTCCATCAAAAACTTACTCAGTTACTTTCACTTTACACATAAAGCAGCAAGTAATTTTGATAGCACTGGTATTATGCACGTTAAAAATACATTGTTTATAGTCGAAAATGACCAATTCACGAGCTTTACATTTTTATTACAGCCTCTTGCACGTGAAATGGCATACGAAGACAAAAATGAATGAGAAAAGAAATCTTGGCGCGATAACTGTATGCCTACGAAATTGCAAAAGATATATCGTGTCGTTTGTGAATTCGATTGACGTGAGTACCAAATAGGGGTTTACTTTTCACTTGGAAAATAAAAACTATGCCCAAATTAAAACCATGTGATCATTTATACTTTAGGAACACGTGTATTTTAAGCTTCCGATACAGAGAGCAATCAGGGTGATTGTAAAAATTTAAAAAGTATAATATAGATCGGAGTTTTGCTTCAACAAAAAGACATACTCCGTTTCTCTTACGTAGTCATGTACGCGCCGCAAAATGATACCTGTTTAGACTCTAAAACTGAACAAAGGACGACTTGTTTTTCAAAAGTGTCAGTCTAAGCCTACTGAAAATATGCAAAGATCAAATGCGAATCTAAAAATAACTTGTGTTTTTAATAAGGTAGTGCATACGTATGGACAGTTGTCCCCACCTATCATGCGTTTTACGTAGGGACAGCTGTCCCCACCTAACATAGTAACATGCGTTTTACCTAGGAATACATCATGTCCCTTCCCGAAGACAGGCTTGTTGTTATACAGTCTATAAAACAAGGGTTAATATAGGGATGATGCGATTTCGTCGTATAAAATGCCTGTCACCCATTGTTCGACAATGTAGGCTAAAATGTATAATTTATGTCTAGATTTAGCTGGTTTTATAAAATATTTTTATGTGTGCGCTAACACTAAGTAATAATTAAGAAAATGTAGTCTGTCAGTGGTCCTGTTGCTACGTGTCTAACTCTATAGAATTAATAGAGTTTTCTTTACTGGCGATCTAACCATATCTGTAAATTATTTACATTTTCTGTCCCGATTCAGTGTAGTATTAGTTAGCAGAGGTTAAGTTTCATGATTGATACCGTCTATTTGGTCATAACAAAATGAAGAGAAATAAATCTAGAATGTAAAACAGAATATAAATTTATCGCCTGTAGGCCTGCTTGAATTTAATTCGTAAAGACCATCGGTCTTTTGCTAAGCCCAAGGAACTTATGGAAGGGCAAACCTCGATCGATTAAAAACAAACAAAAAACAAATCAACAAAAGGAATGGAGATGAAATGAAATGTTGGATGTAGTTCGTCGGTCTACCTGCCTTCCCCCTTCTCTCTGTCTGTCTGCCTCTCTCTGTCTCTGTCTCTGTCTGTCTCTCTCTCTCTCT
>BMAT01009017.1:319209-331358 GCA_019649035.1 Elysia marginata
CATTTTTTGCCTGATATCTTCGCGGACAATTTATGTTAACTCGATCTCGTTGCGTAGTGGATTTCTTTAAAGAGTTAAAATCAGGGTATAAGCGATTATTGGTACTTAAATTCTGTTCATGATTATTCTTGTTATAATTACTTTTGTGCTGATGTTGTTATACAAAAATTGACCGTTAAGTGTTTTACAAACAATAAACCGTGGGTTCTAAATGTGCTTAAAGAAAAAAAGAAACGAGCCTTTAAGAAAAGGATATGCATGGAGTGAAGGAGATATACAAAATATAAAAACGCTCATATCTAACTGCAAAAGAAACTTTAAATCTAAAACTGAGAAAATTTTGTTAGTATGAATGGTACATAAAACGCATGATCGGCGATTCAAATGGCCGTAGAAATAAGATCAGATAAAAGAGAAATAAAAGAAGGAAATGAGGTAAAGTATGCAATTGACATTACTGAATTTTACAATCATTTTGATAAGTATAATTTTTCTTCAATTTTATATTGTACAATACTTGTATTAAAAATGAACCAACAGAAAAGAAACACAAAATTTTAGAGGCAGACACAAAGGATTTATGCAAGGAACTGAAACGTGTCAATGGGTACAAGGCTAGGGTCCTGGCAAAATCTGTGAAAACGGTTTAAAGCAATGCTGTAGTGTACTTGCAGAAAGTTTACCACTCTGTTTAATGCCTCGCTCCGTCTGTCTCAGATACCAAGACAAAGTAAAACAGAAGATATTATACCTGTGCCCCAAAAATTGACGTTTGTAAACATGAACGATCTTCAACCCATGGCCTTGACACTTATTATCATGAAATGTTATGAAAAGTTTATTTTGAGAGTTAAAAAAAAAGAAGTAGAGAAACATTTGGATCTTTTTCAAGTTGAATAAGACAAAGCGGAGCATGAAAGATGCCATTCTAGCAGCGTGACTTATAGATCTAGAAGGGGCCAAACCATCCAAATGTAAACAAGTCCTTTTAAATCTGGGAAAGTGACCTATCATATTAGGTGTTTCAAAGTGAGTTGGGACAAGTGAGAGCTGGAAAACAATCAATCTGTTAAAAGCCGGCCCTGAAGACACTAAGTATAATATATATTACAATTGTTCTAACTCACTTCAAATTGCAAATATGATAAGTCAATGCAAGACTTTTATAGAAATTTTTTTGGGGGGTGGTTTGGCCTTCACTATAGATAGCGCTGCGTTCTATCTAGTCTAGTTCTAAAGAACCTAGAAAAACCACAGGTATTAATAAGGGTTCTCTTTGTTGATTTCTCCTCAGTCTTAAATACGATTCAGCCACACATTATGGTGGAAAAACTTGAAATCCCTGATTGTGAACGAAACCCCACTGCATTTTGATTGCAAAGAATGCAGTCGCTTAAATCGAACCAGACTTTGTCTTCAGTATATTAATTAAATACTGATGCTCCTCAGGGCTGTGTAAAGTCTCCAACTTTGTACACACCTAAATCATGTTTCAGTTTTACTACTAAAAAAATTCCACTAATGTTCAAGTATATCCTACGCAAGTTATATTGATGGGTTTTTTTTTCCATAGCATTCCACTGTTATGCTACCTACATGTAACTGCTTAAATGAAAAAGCAACTCTTTAAATATAATTTCTTTTCTTATTATAACTACTTTAGAACCGATAGTAAGAGTAAAGCATCTCTTTGACCATTGATGTAACTTGCTGTAGCTGGAAGCTGATTTTATGTCGAAAAATAATTGGCCATGCTTTGTATCAATGATATATTAAGGTCTGTTTATGTTTTTGGCAATTTTGGAAAAATTCCCAAAATAATTTAATTCAACACAATTTGTATGTATAAAAAAATGACTATAATTATGCGATGTTAATTCAATTTTCCTGGTATGGCCACTATCCTTTATTTAACCGATTTTTTATGTATTGTCCTTTGTATCAATTTGTTTCTGTTAAACCTTTGAAAAAGAAAAGAAAAATTTATGAAAAAAAAAAAACTTTGTACACACCTTACACAAATGACTATCGAACGCCCGATATTGAAGTTTGTAGAAAGGTGTGAAGACAATTTTTTAGAACTGAATTTACAAAAAAAAACAAAACTATAACAGAGAGACCACCTCCCATTTACAACCAAAGAAGAACAAATAGAATTTGTACAACAATACAACAATCATCTTGGTTTGATTGATGATAAATTAAATTGGCATGAACATGTAAAGGCACTATGCAAGAGGCTGACCCAAAGAATGTATTTTCTGCGAAAATTGAAATCTTTCTAAAAAAAATAAAAGCATTCTGATAAATTTCTACATCTCTATGATAGAAAACGTACATTTGTTTGGTATTAGCTGCTGGGACAGAGCTGTAAAAGCAGTAGATCATAGAAATAAAATCAATTATCTCTTAAAAATAGCAGAGAAAGAATTCAGCTGTGAGGTAGCGTTTCTACTGTTTATGAGTTTAATAATAAAAAATTATATATACGCGATGTTAAATCAATTTTGCTGGTATGGCCACTATCCTTTATGAGGCAGATTTTTTTGTATTGTCCTTTGTATCGATTTGTTTCTGTTAAACCCTTGAAAAAGAAAATAAAGATTTATATAAAAAAAGTATTCAGCTGTGAGTTTGAAGGTGTGGAGACTCACCATTTTTAAAGCATGCCTGTACAAATGTAAGTCAATCCTCAACAACTGTAAAACTAAAAACATTCTCTTCACGCAGAATCTGTGCGGTCGTCCGGGAGGAACAAAATTTTGCAATCTACTTCAAGGACTAAGGTGCATATAAACTTATTTATACACTTATTTATACCCACCTCTATCAAGTTATTCTTACACGCATTATTAAGATTCAAGTCAAGCAGTATAGGAATTGTATTACCTTACTGCAGCCTACTGATAACGCTTGTTGAAACCTGCTTATTAATACAGTGGGAGATTGAAAGTTGGTTGGTTGGTTGGTTGTTTGAATTTTAACGTCTCTTTTAAACTACAAGGTTATATCAGAGACGGCGCTTGGGACAATTGAAAGCGTGCTGCCACACTGTGATGTCCGGAGCGCTGCATACACCACACCCAGTCACATTATCCTGACACCGGGCTGACCAGACTTAGCACTAAATCCATAATGCCAGACAACAGGCGGATCAGCTACTAATACCAATTTTAAAGTCCTTGGCTTGACTCGGCCCGGGATCGAACCCGTACCTCCCGATCTCTGAGCGAGTGTCTTTACCGCTAGGCCACAGTGCCGGTGGAGATTGAAAGACAGAAAGAATCAGGGAAAGGAGAATGTAAAATAATGGATTAGAAAGGTGAGAACAAGAAAAAACAACTCTTACACATAAGTTTTAAATCATTTATTATTTTTAATGCACTTTATTTGATTATTTGTATATATCTTTCTTTTTTTTTTGTTGTTGTGTGTTTTGAGTTTGGCTATCTTGTCATATTTATGTATGATCAATGTACTGGAATCTCCATTACAAATTTCCCTTATGGGTTAATAAAGTTTGTCTCTCTTATATTCTTACAGGGTTTAATTTCTTCACGGCAACATAGGTCAAGCTGGAAACCTACCGGCAATTACAAGCATGAGCAGTGCAGAGTGTTATGCCTTACTAACGTACTTCCACGTTCCCGATGTTATTAACACCAAAACTCACATGTCAGCTATAAAGACCATCTAGAGGCCGGGAGCTGTTAGAACTGTCCTAAATAGTTTCCATGCTGACATGACACAAACGAGACATTTGGGTACTTCTTGGGAATAACTGCACTTTCAAAATTAATGCATCCAATACCTAACTTGTTAAATTATTGTTTTAATCAAGGGAGGCAATCTCCTCTTCTCCTTGTGTGTTTCCGCTACTGCTGAATCGGGTATCAAACCTTGTTCTGCTATGATTCCCAGCGGATGCAGTAAACACCGTAGCAGCTTGTGACTTTAGTGATGCGTTTTGAATTATTTAGGTCGAGGTAAAACGCTGTTAAGATCTAATTAAATGCGCTATCGTTCAACTATTTTACGTTCAACCCTGGCTCGACTCAAGTTTAATTTGATTGTGCCGGTTACTTCCCATTGACCGAAAACTAGAAAAGACATCGTGGACAGGCGTGCATCTCTTTCGCAGACTTGCGCACCCAGAGAATGGCCTTATTTCAATAAAAGTCAATGCAGATAGCAATATCGAGCGCATATAGCTTTAAAACTGAAATAGATCTAGATCTAATCGTGTGTTAAGTCTAGCACAAGAAGGCATCGACATCAACAAGAAAGTGATCTGAAAATATTTACAGACTTACAGACTCTACCAGGCTCTCTACTTGTCTCTAGTTGAGTATATAGACGCCAAAGTATGAGGCATGACTGAAAAGTTACAATATTTTTTCATTAATTAAAATGGCGTCGTGAAATTTGGCAACGAGTCTTCTCATTATGTAAACTTTTTGCTCTCCAAGCCACATGCAGTTATAACGTCACATTGAGGTTATATGGCTGAAAACGTCATTAGTCGTGTTCAAATGTCGTGACACATTGTTGCAGAACAAAGCGCTCGTTTTGAAGCAATGTGTAGTAACATGGTTCCTTAATGCAGAAGGGACCATACCAGTTGATATTTAATGAGAAATGAAAAGTGTCTACTTTGATGCTTGTGTAGATGTGAGCACAAGACCCGAAGACCGGTGGACCAAAACATGGAGCGGTGATGACCAGAATGAATCAAATCTGCAAGTCAACCGTTGCTGGGATCGACCCATCACTAAGAGTAGACAGATGATAAAAATCAGTTGAAAGTTGACACAATCGTCTGTGAAAATCGTCTTTTCTCAGACCATAATGTTGTTAAAATCAATTGATTTCTTGAGAACGGGTACATTCGTCCATCTAGAATAAGGCAAAATCCAATTATTCTTGTACTTGACGACGTTCGTGCACACAACAGTCGATGAAACCAATATGCCTCTGTTCAACTGACATTCCTCGTAGTAATATTAGAAATCATAATTAAGTTCTGCCATTAAACAGTACTCATTTATACACTCGGTGTTATAATCAAAACATGTGTGATATATACGTATTAAATAAACACAAATCCCCCATGACAGTCCAGACCTGGCTCTGTCAGACTTTTCTTTTGCTGAATCTTACAAAAAAATATTGAAAGGAAATCATCGCCCCGATAACGATAAAGAATCTGATGTGCACATATTGTGCAGAGCGAAAAAGCTGAATTTTTCGCCAATGGCGCACCTATCTTCACAGAGACGGTGATTATTTGAAAGAGTAAAGGTAGCTTCATAAAGCAGACATTTTAAGCTTTCATTTCATATATAACTGTTATCTATGGAATGACTAGTTTGGAAGCAACGGTCACAGAGGCAGGAGTTTTTACTTTTCAGTGACCTCTTTTAGTTGCACGATGTATCTTTGTGTTAATGTAGAACTCTGAAACGTGCCGGGATGATAATCCATGTCCGATTCTTGCTCAAAGGTGCAGATTTTACTCCATTCGCCAACCGAGCGAAGTTAAGACGAAGCCTTGGGAAATTAGCGTGTAAGCCCCGCTCATTTTAACGAGTATTTCCTCTTTCTTTTGAATGAATGGCCGTGTGTGTTTTGCCTCAGACTCAAAATGACATAGCGACAACGCTTTTAAACACTTTTGCTTAATTGGGCCTCAGCCTGTATTTTATACAGGCTTCTGTGTACACACTTGAAGCCAATGTTTGCTTATGTGCGAATCAAACTTTGCTTTTTTAAACATGTTTGCATTTTGAGATTGAGTGTTATGTTCACAATATCGAACATTTTATCAAAACAAGGCATGTTTCCGTTTTTTCCCCAGCTAGTTGTCTTAATTCTGGGCTTTCTTACATTTGTATATATATGACAAAAGAGTAAAAAGATAAGCTATCTGTTTCTATAGTTCTTTCTATTGTCTTCTTTCGTTTCGTTTTCTTGCTCTTTTTCTATCTTCCTCTATGAACCATCTCTTTCCCTTTCTGTATAATTTCTTTCACTTCACTTGCAAACTGAGAGAACAAGGGCTAACATCTGCGAGCTTTGTGCACAAGCCTTGCCCCTTCAGTGGGTAGTCGTGTTGTGTTTAGGCCTAGGCCACCATACTGAACAGGCCGAATACTCCAACATGAGTAGGTATCATATTCCCTATATTTTGTATGTAACTTTGTTTTTGGCCGGCCCATAACAGGAAAACACTAGTTGAGTTCTCATGTACCCTAACTAGACTAAGAAATTAAAAGAGATAGATCATTAGAACCCTCATGCAAAAGTTTGTTTACATTTTGACTGACAGGCCTTTTGAGTACGGCGGCCTAGATTCAAGACCAAACATAGATTTCTACCTAAGCCTTCGTAGTGAACAGTAGCGAGATTTCTACTTATGTTACCGCAATGCAGGCCCGTCACACCATCGTGAGTAGATGTCACAAATCTTTAAAAACTTAGAGTACGGGCAGAGACGGTCTAAACCCAGGCCAGTTACCGGAACCCAAAACATAACACACCTCTCACCCCGTATGTTTAACACTAGCGTGTAAAGGGCCGGCCCTTTACTCAAAATTATTTTTGAATTTGCTAATGTTCTAACTCATAGCAAGCATTGGAAGAGATAGATCAAAATGACACTTAGGAACTTATTTGTGTAAATTTGGGCTGGATGGCCTGGTAGTGAGAACGTCTCGGTACCGGGCCAATCAAGATGAAATCAACTCTGTTCTGGTTTCGCTAATAACTCATATAAAATAAATTAGTAAAGCTCTTATGCTCAAATTTGTTTAATTCTCGCAGCTGGGCTTGTTCACTGCGGAGGCTTAGATTCCTACCTATGCCCGACAGATTCAACGGTGAATGTACCAGGCTCAGCTATTCTGGATAATCATAAAGTTTTAGACTGGAAGAATATGAGCCTGTTGAAAGGAGAAGGTAAACTGATCATTATAGACCAAAAGGTGAAATGTTTAAAAGCAAAAACAAATATAAGGAACTTTAATTAATGGTGAGTTCATTATTACATTATTTATATCAATTAAAAAGCATTTTTTCCAACTAGATTTAGATATATTCAGGGCCCTGGAGCTAGATATCAGTGATCAAACTACGCATTCACCATCGCTTGAACTTACCAGCATTCAAGGAAAGCTACTCTTAACGAATTTTTTAAGATCCATAAAACAGCCCTGCACAGACCTGACACGCGTAGTCTTGTACATACACAGTAAAAACTAATACAACCTTTTTTGTTCAAAGCCCTAGGTTTAATTTTTCAACAAATGACAAATACTACAAATAAATACCTAACAAATCTAACATTAGAAACCAAGTCTACTAAGAGGCATGGTATCCGCGAGGAGTAGGCGCTGTCTGGATGAGAGATGTAGCAGAGGCGTCTGTTTGGCCGACTCTCTCTGCTCCTGACGGACACGTCTGGTCCTTGCTGACCTCACAGCCACAGGTTTCACGCCACTGACCAGCTCTTCTTGGGTCATTTTGTCCAGCCAGACTTTGTGCTCAGGTCGAATAGCTCTAGAAAAAAATCACAGAGATTCTAAAATTAAACTGATCTTCTCGGCTCAATTCACGTTTTTTCAGCCAATACAAAGTTACACTAGTACATGTATTGAAAAAAAGCAATGCTCAGTCAGGCTGGCAGATTCAAACATATAATAGTAAAGTACACTATAATAAGTCATCTCTCTCTCTCTCTCTCTTTCTCTCTCTCTCTCTCTCTCTCTCTCTCTGTGATGGTGCGTGTGTGTATAGCATTTTCTCTCTTGGTCACAGCAAACAAGAAATGCATGCACTATTTTTCACACATCCCGCTGAATGAAACACCCAATCCTAATGTATCCTTCATTTAATCAAAAGATTTAATCAGAACAATCTTTTAATTCTAGTTCCATTAAAATGTTTAACGGCTTGGGGAAAGAAGCTATTTACTAATCGTTGACTCCTTTGAACGCCCTTAGTCTTCGCCCGTGGGTTGAAAAAATAAAATATTTCCTTGCTGGGTGGATGTAATCTTTCAAAATCTTTTTTTTGTTTTGGCTTTGGTAGAAGCACATTCTTGGGAAAAAAAAGCAGAAGTTTCTCTGCAAAAGTACCGCAGATAAGCTATAGCGGCGTTAAACTAAATTAGAATGCTTTAAAGGAGCTCTTGTATGTGATATGAATTTCATTGCATTTGGTAGTTACAGCTGGTCTTATATGACCGTACAAAAGGCGCCAACTAAAAGAGGTATAGACGCTAAACACTTAACTTCCAAAGCGACCTAAAACGGAAAGATACATTGTCGGAGTTTTTTTTCCTTCGCGGAAAGGGTGGAAGGGTTTGGTTAATGTTCTCGTTAAACACAATACCCTCTTTTGATTTTTCCAGAACGGCCTCTTTTATCTTATTTGACTCTGTCAATTATTCCCAATAGTTAAAAAGAAGTATAAAAAACCGTTACTGTGACTAAGTACGGTAAACGTGTTTTCTGTCACATGTAGCCATTTAAAATACAAAAACAATGGCCTAAGTCCTGTGTTTTGCCACATACGACTTTTATGACTACAGCATCTAGGTGCTACTACTTTTATTATTGGCAGATGCCAGAGTAAACACGCAATGCGTGTATAGCATAATATTTAGTCAGGGTTGTTGCAGCGCAGCACCCCTATATTTGACCCATCTTCCAAAAATATAAAGACATGACCCTCTTGAAAAAAAAACGAACTGTAGATGTTACACCGCCTATACAAAAAATAGCGCCTGTCGGTGTCGTCCGATTTAAAATTGATTTATAGCTTTGCGCTTCTTTACAAATTTCTTTAGTTAGGGATTTAGTCTGGTCATATACAAGACTGAAATTCACATTGCGTTATAATTTTTACCAGTGGGTGCTGGTAAAGAAGCCCGAAACTACGTCCCCACACCAAATGACCGATACTGCACAATGTCGTTGCATTTATTAATAGCGAGCTATCACTAGTATCAGGCCACCTAGTGTATTAAAACTAGATCTAGTTAAAAACTGAGTAACATCATTACTAGCACATTTTCTTCCCTCCAGTTAGACTTCTCATATTAGTGTAAATTGGGCAGCTCGTATTAAACAATACACATGTAAACTAAATTGACCAATGATTCATATAAGCATACATGTATATACGTACATGTATCTAGACAATGTGCTTCCAGTGTATCTTTGGGAAGCTTAGAATTCAAGTGTTTTGTGAAGTTTAAGAGTCTATAAAGGTGCAGAGCGCGTATACCCGCAAAGAATTTAATTGTTGATATTTGTTTTATCTAAAAAGAGAAGTTTTTTTTATTTCATTCTTATCACAAGTGACTAATCTCTTTTCCAAATACCATTAGTTTTATAAAAAGAAAAAAGGCTAGGTCAAAGACATAACGCTATAAAAGCATGCCAACAGCTTTAGCCAATGGAACTCAAATCAGAATCGTGGAAAACCTCTTTTTTTGCAGTACGAAAGACGCTAGCTATACATGCCATCCTTAGACCATTTTAATGAGAAACATGTTCTGAAGTGTTACTTGAATATAATTATGTCAACTTACTGTAAAAGTCTGGAGTAAAGATGCGGAAAAAGTGGCGTTACTTCTCCAGCTAGTGCGTTCAGCATCTCTTCTGATATCGGCCTTCGCATCCAGATATCTCTATCTTCTTTCAAGAGTTTCTACATGTAAACAAAATTTCCATCAAATTGATTCACAAGGAGACAAGCAGAAGGAAAAAAAAGGAAGAAGAAAAAGGAGGAGGAACAAGAGTATCAGTAGTAGCAACAGCCACACTGTCAAATAACGTTATGTCCAATTAAGTAGGTACAATTATAAAATGAACAGATCTCTGTGCTCGTTATACCACCTTGGTCAATAAAGGAGTTGAATAAATTACATCTGTGAATGATAAATCGTACCTAAAATGTACAGTTTTTAGATAAAATTTTAAGATGTTAAGTGGGAAAATCCTATTCTATGAATTAGAGTTTTAGATAAAGGCCTAAAGTGAATGGCCATACACATTCTTGAATGAACAAACATTAAAAAAATGAAAATTAGCATTACTTGAAATTCAGGGGAAGGTACAAACTCTGAAGTAGCTGAAGTTTTGTCACACAAGGAAGCAAGTTGTACAGCTCTCTCTGGGAGTCCTTCAGATTGCAGTATTACAGAGTAAGCAACCTAGGCAACAAACGAAGACACGAAAAGGCTTTTTAAGATCAAACACGAAAGGTTTCAAGTCCAAATGAGATATATCCTTTTCGCAGTTCTATAAATTGAAACAACTGCCCTTCTTTTTTTCTCTAGCTTATCTATCAGTTAAAGTAAAGCTTTAATAAAAGTTACCTACATCTGTGTTCACTGTTTCAACAACAACAACAACAACAACAACGACTACGACGACAACAACAAAAACAACAACAACAACAAAAACAACAACAAAAAGAACAACAGTAAACAACAAGAACAACAAAAGATTTCCAGAACAGGTAAATGACTTCGAAGACTGATTTGAATCGAAAATTCACAACAGCGTATACATGGCCTTTTTGTCGTTTGTTCCAAAACCTTTTAATGCCTATGTAAACCTACATTTTTATTTAGTTGAAAGGGGCTGTACATGTATGTATAAGGCAACGGGGTTTTTTCGGGCCCGTGTCGTCTTGAAGAGTTATAAGCTACAGCCATCAAAGTTCAATGGACAAAAAAGCTACGGTTTGCTTGACTTAAAAATAAACTACTAGATGTCGGAAAGCTGGAAATACATTTTTCGCAACATATGAATTGAAAGATTATAACTCATAGTTTCAAACAAATTTCCTATTTATACATGATATGCCCATGTTCTTCTTCATAAAATAAATACGCGTTAAAGTAACACAAGAAATACCATTTGGAATAAGAAAAATTGTTTTATTTTCCTCTACCATGTAGGCTACTGTCCTCGTCCTGATGCATCATGTTAAATCTTATAAATGACACGGAAACTTTAAAGCTATTAAACACAAAGGGACCACAAGATTATCTGGCCATATACGCATGTATAGGCGAACAAACTCTGATAGAACAATGCTCATAGAGAGAAAAATGTTTTAAGCATGCAACAGTAGTTCTGAAAACTACGATTTGGGAAATATTGTAATTAACCTATGATTTATTTCAGAGAAATGCTAGGTCAGGAAACAGTGTTGCAACGTGACTCAGTTTTACTCTCATGTCGCCGGAGTAACTTTGATTAATTTCTCGACAATTACAAGGACAACAATAACAACAATGTGAGGTAGTTTGCCATTGCATTCCTCGCCGCATTTACTTTCGCTGACCAAGTTACTTGTGCTCGGTGGAAATAAAGATGCCAAACAAATTTGGTTCGGAATCGCCACACCGCTTGAGCCACTGTCCATTCAAACAACTACAAGAACAAAACAAAATGAACAAAACTTAATTCAACTAATATGTACTATCGTTTAAAACGGACAACACCTTAGAGTGAAAAATAAACTGTATAATATTAACTCTGGGGCCGGCACCGAAACATCCTTACCTACCTGAGTATCAAAAACGTTTCGTAAATTTATTCCGTGTTGATGGTTCAGCACAGCGGCAGCCCGAGAACATCCGTGCATTATCTGTGGATCGGTCAGATGTCTTGTTTTGTATGATATTGTGAAGAAGACGGTGACAGTGATGATGACGATGATGATGATAACGAAAGGTGGTGGTAACGTTAACCATAATGCTGATTGTTTTTTATGCTGCGGCTACATATAAGTAGTATATATATATATATATATATATATATTAGCTCTAAAAGTAGAGACGAAACAAGTGAGCTGTCGGCTCTACGCTTTCGTCAGACAAAAATAAAGAACGTGTAAGACACTTACATAAATTCGGACAGGAATAGCAATAAAAGAAAAGCAATTATATTAATACATGTATAAACAATTTCTTTTATAGTGATTTCTGTCCGAATTCATGTAAGTGTCTTACACGTTCTTTATTTTTCTGACGAAGGTGTAAAGCCGACAGCTCACTTGTTTCGTCACTATTTTTGGCGCTAAAATATATATCTTACTTAAAAAATTTGACTTACTACTACTACTACTAC
>BMAT01009017.1:345663-358185 GCA_019649035.1 Elysia marginata
CAAGTCAAAGCCAATATAGTGGCTTGGCGCGGGTCTTGGGTTAAGATTAGAAAGAAGTGAAAAGGCGTTATGTTAAGCTAGAAGAAGACCAAGCCTATAGTCTAGATCTAACCACTAAATTTTGTGATGTTTTGATTTTTACTTCTTTGGAACTGTTACAATGAATCGTAATGCTAAATCTAGTTGTTATCCAATAAGAGGCACATAATATTCACATCAAATCAAGAAGTATCTTTTTTCCTTCACACTGAACTTAAAAACAGTGAGACTGAACATCTTTGTGGCTGGTGCTTTTAATTTGATTAACTTTCGCTTTCGATCTAAAAATTGGAAAATCAACAGTTAAAAAAGATATATTTGGCGAAACATTGCAAATTTTTTCTTTTGCTTCCTATGAAGAAGTTGTATTGAAGTTAAAAATTTTATTTCTTTTACACACTCATGCAAATTCCAAGAAATTTTTCTTGAAAACCGCATTTGAATCAATGCTGTCATTAAAAAACCTTTAACAATACAATCAAAGGGCTACCAAAATAGATAGATGTCAGTCATGTGTTACTGCTTAAGAGTTTGTAACTCACATTCATTCTTTAACTGAATAAAAAAATTTTTTTGATTGAAAATAAATAAAAAATCTGTGAGAAAAGTTAAAGCTCTACTTCCATGCTTGCGGAGGTTGCTGTTCTCAAAGTTTTGAACTAGATTTATAAGGTCTCTTTCTGTAAGCACTTTATTTTTTGCCAACTGATTTCAGACGTAAATTTAAAGCTGACAATGGAAAATTTGGAGCCATCATTGGAAAACGACGGGTTTGACCTAAATACTGACCTTGAAAGTGGCTTTGATAAGCTGACATTTAAAAGGTTGTCTTTACAAACACCCAAAAGACGTCGACAAACTATCCATGGAAATGAGATAAAGAAAGTAAGTTCTATGTTTTTTGTCATGCATTACTTTTTTTAGTTGTAATTTTGATAGCTACCATTGTTAAATTTGTACATTTTTTGTACCATAGCCCTTTTTCCCTGGATCATTCATGTTTTCACCAGTACTTCTATTTGAAAAGACTTTATATTTAAAATATTTTATTTCCCTTAATAATAAAAGATGCAATCTGAATTTTTTTTTGAGTTTATATTTCGTGCACCTTAAAAGCCACTGAGGTGGAACCAAATATCTTTTCCTGAAGTAAAAATGTTAGTTTAAATTTACAATGTAGTATTTGTAGATTGTGTGTAAGTTCAATGCTAATAATGAAAGTTTCTTTTATGTGTACTGAGAGGGCAGAATATTGATGAAATCTTACCGCACACATTTTTTGCTCTGTATGTGATGAAAGCTTCTCAGTTTTATTTTCTCCCTAACAGGACAATGACACATTCTTAAATTCAATTAAGAAAACTGAAAAAAAGGCTCATAGAGTGACCAGGTCAACTTCAAGTGGCAGCATGTCAGTGCACCCGTCCACTTCCTCTGCAGGATCTGCTGCATTAGCGGTGGAGAATCCAAATCTGAACCTTTCTGGGATCGTCAGACATACCCTTCGTCGGCGTGTGTCCACATGTGTTATAAAACACAAACTTAAAAAATTTCAGGTAAAAATTTTCTTGTCCTCCTCTTTAAACAGAGCTGCCAACAACCATTTCCCATTTAATATTGATTTTTCAAGACTTAGATAAGTTATAACCAGGGGAAAATAAATGCACAGGTGGTGAATGAGAGGGATCAATGTCTATATGAGTGATAAAAGAGCAGTTTTGTAATTTAATTTATTTCACTTTTGGGTAAAAGAGGAAAAAGCACAAATTTACTTTCTATAATAATTATGGGACCACTTGCAAAAGGCAATGAATCATTTTAAACCAAATTTTCTTGAAGGGCTTTAAACTAAAAATTAAGACAATTTGAGCATCATGAACTCTGCTGTTAGATTAAAGTTTTCTCTTAAGCACTGTTAATTTGAAGCAAGATATTTGCCATTCCATTTCCTATAAATTAACTTAGTGACTTAACATCTTCCTGCAATTATATACCTCTTATGTGTCACTTTGCTCACTTTTCACTTAGTTATAATAATGACTACTGAAATGCTTCAGAATATGTGGAACTTATGTTGACAGGGTACAGGTTTACAAGCTTGTTCTGCGACGCGGCCACCTGTCAATCACAACCCCAATTGTTATTGATCTAGAATGATCGCAAGTATTGACTGTATTGTCAATTGCCTTAAGTGCTTTCAGATATTTTTATGAGACATATGAAATGGCAAAAGACCTAACTTTAATTTCTCTTCTCAGGATTATTCACTTCCATATCAACATGACAGCTTTGCTTTGCTGAGGGAGACTTGCAATGTTCGAAGTAACTTTACAAGTCCAACAAGACTTTGCAGACTGAATGCTGAAGGAAAAACAAAAGCTCCTCCCAAACCGCCAAGACAGAAAACACCTAGGCGCAAAAGTGGTGCCATTGGCCCTGAAAATTCACCTGTTTGGAAAAGAAGAATTCTCAAGGTAAGTGATGGGCTTGGTATATAAATCCCTACTTCTTTGATGCTCTACAGGGTTGCCACCAAGTCTGAAAATCGCCCTCCTGAGGGCCTGGCCCTAAAAAAGCCCCCTTTAGGAGTTAATGCCTGAAAAAACCCTCAAATAACCCTTCTTACTGCTTTCCTTAGCCCTCATTTCTTTGACTTAAAAGGGTCTTTACTGGAAAACAACACCTTGAAACTGACAATCCATATCTTTTGGCTTACTCTACTCAAAAATAAATCTTTTGGTAAAAGTTTTTGAAAAATTAACAAATTTGGTTTGAATAGTCTAAACACATCATGTCTTGAAACAGTCCTAGCGATGATTCCATGATGCACCTAAAAAGGATTAATATAAGATTATGTATAATGTTAAATATTTTCCCTCTAACTTAGTACTGAGTCAATAAAATTGGTCCATTGTTTAGATATCTATTTGATCAAAGCTTTAAACTTTACCAAGTTAATTTTCTGCCATTTTGACCACATTTATGGTGTTAGATTTTTTTGTGCTTTAAATAGAAATTTAGGGTTATGTAAATTTTCTTATAGTTGACAGGAAGTGAAAAATTAGCCTTTAATTAAGTTTGATATCTTAATACTGCAGGAGCTTAGGGTTTTAAGCCCATAGCCACATCTAGGTAATCCGCAGGTTTAAGCCTTGAACCCTTTTAAAAAGCCCCTGAATAGCCCTCAAAAAAGCCCTCCTTGGCATCCCTTCTCTTTTGGTGGCAAGCCTGGCTTTAACTGTCCATAGCTATAATAAATGTTCTGTTGTTTTCACATAACTGTAGGGTGCAAATTATTTTAAAATGCCTCTCTCGGCAACATGACTGTTGAAATAGGCTTTTAAAAAGAGTGCCAAAAGTTTTTGTTTCTTGCATTATTAGTTTCCTCGGTGCGAAAGAAAAGCAGTTTAAATTTGTTTTAATATCTGCTGCGCAGACTTCTACAAATAAAACCAACAAGCTTTGTTTTAAAGTATTGAATATAGATGAAAAGACCAAATTGATATTATCCAGTCTAGATTTCTATATAGAACCCCGTGGAAACAAAAATTAAATTTTAATGATCCAAAATTTTACTTACCAGAATACATCAGATAGGACAAAGAAAATTGGGAATCTGAATTTAGTTTGAATTGAACAAATGTTTGAATTCTCAAGTTTTGCATTATCAGTAATCGATTATATCATGCTACGGCAATGAGCCATATCTCCCAAACTAGCGGAATCTTGATAAAGAAAATTTTTTTACTGCTCGGATTTGAAAAGGCGTGATAATATAATATATATATGGCTAAATTTTACAGATTTCTCATAATCAAAGTGAAGCAGTATGTTGACTTTGACAACTTTTCTGATCAATTCAATTCAAGTCTATTCAGTCAATACAAGGTTACATCATTAGAACATTTATTGAAAATAAGCAATGCTCAGTCAGGCTGGCAAATTCAAATGTTATCAATATTATAATAAAGTACGCTATTATCTCTCTACTATCCCGTTCAATAAAACACCTTATCCTATTGTGTCCTTCATTTAATCAAAAGATTCAATTAAAACAATCTATTAACTCCAGTTCCATTAAAATGTGACACGGCTTGGGGAAAGAAGCTATTTACTAATCGTTTATTTCCTTTGAACGCCTCCAGTCTTCGCCCATGGGGTAAAAAATTGAAATATGTCCTTGCTGTGTGGGTTTCATCTTTCAAGATATTTTCTGTTCTGACTGACATTCTTTCTTCATATAGACTTTGAAAATATGGCAAATTCACACTAATTAACTTTTTCTGCGTTTATGACAATTGAGTCAGTCTTTAATGTCCTTTTTTGGCTGTTCTATCAAACCAAACAATAATCAATTGAGTTAAGATGCCCTCCATAATGGCTCTGTTAAATTTAATGAGAGTGACTCTGTTGACCTTAAAAGACCTAAGTTTACTTGAAAAGTACATACGCTGTCTGGCCTTTTTGTATATGTTGTTGCTATTTAATTCCCAGCTTAATGTTCTAGACAGAATGGCGCCCTTGGAATTTGAATGAATCACCTCGTTAACTGTGTCCCCTGCTATTACCAATGGTGGTGGTGGCACCTCACCCCTTCGAAAGTCAATTACCAGTTCTTTAGTTTTTTACATGTTTAGTTTTAAATTATCTTCTCTGCACCATTGAACGCTTTTTCAACCTGTCATAGAAAATTATTTTCAATGATGTTATCAACCAATCCCGTTAGTGGTGTCATCTGCAAATTTAATTAGAATACACCTGGGGAATTCTGCTTTACGGTAATAAGTAAAAATTTAGTATAGCTTGGGAGATAACGGACAGCCTTGAGGTGTGCCTGTATTATGAACAATCACAGACGATGAGATATTGCAAATTCTGACAACTTGCGGGCGGTTGAGTAAAAAGTCGAGTTCCCAGTTACCGATACTGACAAGGGAATTGTCAATCTTGAACTTATTTAGTGTATAATTTTCCAGGAGCGATAGTTTTCAATCTATAAACAGAATTCTGGCGTATGATTTTTTCCTCTCTAAGTGTGTCAGTATTTCGTGAGTTTTAATAGCAATAGCATCGTCAATAGACCTTTTTATCCTGTAAGCAAATTGAAAAACATCGAAGTTTGGTGGTAAAAGGGAGTTGAGGAAAGAAAGTACAAATTTCACAAAGCATTTCATCATAACTTATGTTAGAGCGACTCGTCTGTAGTCATTCAGTGTTTATGGAGAAGGTTTCTTCGGCGCCGGTATGATTGTTGACTGTTTGAAACACAAGGGTTTGGTTGATGTAGCAAGAGACCAATTGAAAATAAAGGTGAAGATTAATGCCAGCTGGTTGCTGGATGTCTTGATCATTAAACCCAAACAGTAAAAGGAGGAGCATGCAAAGTCTGTCCGAGAAAAAGTTGGCTATACTGCACTTGTTTATTTTAAAACCAAATTAGAAACCATCAGGCTTATATCGCTTTTTGGCGCAGTGAATAAACCACCCTTACAAAGTACTGTTTTGGAAACTAAGCTACTTTGTCATTAGTTACAAGGTCATTACCTGTGCAGCCCTTACCATCTCACTGAGTCACAGCATTTTGGTGGGTCCAGGATGATGAATCCCGGAATTCATGAAATTCTTGTAAATATGGGATACATAAATGTCTTTTTTAATGTAGGAGAGAAGCATGGGGCTGATGCGCCATGTAAATTTTTTGCCATTTACTTACACAATAAAGATCCAAACTGCCTATTGACACCAGCTATTTTATTTGAAGCCCACACGTGGGACGCTGATGTTAGCTCTCAAGCTGCTATTATTACAGCTAGCCTTTAAGGTCCGTCTGGTTTTTCTTTCTGCACCAAATTTCTAGTGCAAGCTATTTGGTGAATTTAGTTTTTAAAATGCGCTCGTTGATCAAAAAGTCAGATGAGAAACTTAACAAGGGAGTGTAAGAGATGAAAAGAGTGTCAATACTGATAATTTACAGATAATATATCAAATATTAAAAGTATAAACTAAAAAAATTGACATACAAAGTTGACGTTTCAAAACATCTAAGTATAAATTTTGTGCCAATAATATTGTTAAATGAGGTTAGAAACCTCTGTGATTCCATTTTAGATTTTTAGATTTCAAGACATGTCTTGATTAAACTCTACAACTATCTTGTAACTGGGGGCTCAGATAATGCCAAAATGAGCATTAGTAATGATCAAGTGTGTCCTCGTCTCATAATTAGTCATATAAAGTTGCACGTTTTCTTTTTCGTACACCAGGAAGTTATCTGTAGAATAGATGTTTACCAGCTTAGGTACATTATTCTGACTCCTTGAATTTGAGTAAGAAATACCAATGGCAATAATGAATTAAATCGTTTGTTTTTTTCTTTTAGTTTCTGAATACACAATGAACTTTATTAGCCGCAACTGTATAATGTATGTTTATGTTAAGGAAGAGAAACTAATGAAAGCAGCGCCGGTTTGTGCAGATTTAGTTACATAAGTTACTATGACTGTAAATGGAGAAACACAGTCATGTCAAGGGTTTTTACCTAACACCCACACGCGCAGCGTGAGAGAGAAATATAGAGACAGGGAGATAAAGAGAGAGAGAGAGAGAGAGAGAGAGAGAGAGAGAGAGAGGTGGGGGTGGGCAGAGAGAGGACAGAGAAAGAAAGAGAGAGAGAGAACAAAGTATCTGACTAAGTAGATGATCAGCAACAGTGTAAATTATTGTAGATGTCAGGCAAGATAGTATGAGACTGAATGAAAGGGATGACAACTTGAGCAGGAAGGAAAAAAATGAGAGCAAGAGAACACAACACAAACCCGTACCAGCACTACTAGCCAAGATGCCTCGTTAGCGGGCACAGTGTGGCGAGTGGGGAAGTGGTAACTGACATTTTACGTCATAATGAGAATTTTTTCCATGATATTGTTACATAGGCAAATCGCAGTCTCTGTGCAGAAAAAAAGAGTTGTTTGGTGTAGGCCTATGCTTCATGTATTAATATCTGGACCATGTTTGGAATGCTCTCAGATTCCTGAACTTGCCTTTTTACTCGACGATTGCTTTAAGTCATGTACAATAGCATTGAAAATCAATACTGATTACATGTAATGAGATTGTAACAGCGATCTCAATGTATCGGATATTTTTACTCATGCTGTTTCGTTTCACAAGTTTCCCGGAAATATTATAATCATTACGCGGTCGTGATTTTACGACAGTAATCTGCGACTTTACTACTGCCGCTGCGCTTTTGTGATAGACCTATAAAGCCCTGTTGCTGCTTCTCTCCTCGCTTGAGTGATTCGCAGTTTCGTTGGGATTGTGGCTTGCCATCGTATTTTTTTTCAGTGTTACGACTTGGAGAGACTTAGGAGATGTTAAACAAAGTACAACCATTACCTCCACGAGCGTTGGTGTCTATAGGGAAAAAAGAGACACTAGTGAAACATAGCAGACCCATTGACAAGCCGTTATCTCAGTGAGAGAGTAATCTGGATTTTATTACACTCAAGTATTTGGTCCACAAGATTGGGCTCAGTATTTTGGTGGCATGCAAATCTTTAGCCCTCTATGGTGTAGTACAGATAAGATTGTTGTAAAAAAGGCGCTTGTGTTCTACCCAGTGCCCAGCTCCCAGAGCCTGCTACTGTGCTAGATGAATGGTAATGATTTACTGTGTATGTTCAGATCGTTTTTCAGAAAGAATTGTACAACTCTTTAAGCTCAAGAATAGTTGTGCTTTACTCGTTAACATGTTTCTTTTGGCGAAATGCAGAAGATTCAACATTGAAACATTATGTGATGTTTTTATATAGGCCTACCGTTTCAATGCAATAATTTTCCTATTTATTCCAGTGAACGAAAAATGAGTTGCTTTTACAAGCTTATATTTAGTGTGATCACTTAAAAAAAATAATCGGAACTTACATTTTTGGACAAAAAAGACCAACCTACGGCTGTAAGGTAGTGGCTTGCGTTTTTAACAATGCATATGACAAACCATCATCGAACAGGCTAGGGTATCTAAGTAGTTAATAAAAATGAGCGCGTTGCGAAAAAAAATTAATGTATGATTCAGTCCGTCGCAAGTTACCCTATTAGTCTTAGAATTATGGCGATTTAAAACCATCGGCGTTCACAGAACGCACATTTTGTGTGTGAGCCGGTGACAAATTAATTAGGTCATTTTGCAACAATGTGTTAGTGCTTGACTGGAACATTTTGTTTTGAAGTCTGTGATGCTTTTTCACTCGAAAATCATTATAGGGGTTAAAATAACAACTAGAAAACAAAAACAACAAAAATTGAAGCGTGTCAATTTCAATAGAACCAAAGCGTTATGATTGTCAAGTCTTAAGTTTCATGTTAGAGTTACACAATCGCGACTATAAATTTCACACCTGATTTTTTAATCTATAGACGTCGGAAACATTAATTTTTTGTTTTTAAACGGTTGCAGGTAATAAGTATACATTTAGTGTTTTTCAGTGTTCTAAATTTGTGACACATTTGCATCATAATTTCACTTGAAGTTCTGAAATATTTTATTCCACCCTAATATCCTAACATCACTTAACAATTGACCCTATACACGACCTTTTTCAATGGATCTTTAGTATATCATTAAACACCAGCTTTGTTTTCTCTCCGAGTAGTTCCATTTTTTCCCCTTTTCTTATGTTGCAATTTTGAAAAATTTAGATAACTTTTTAACGATGAAGTGCGAAACTAAGTATATGTAGTCATAGTCATGAAATAATCGCCACAGTATGACAAAAGACGTTTTTCACAAACGAAATGTTTCCCTCTAGAGCACGTTTCCATTATTTATGGGCATTAAAATAATCGTGGCGTCTACTTTAGTGGTACTTTAAAGTGTTATGAATGTGCAGCTGCCAAGTCGACTCGATTGTCATTCGTAATGTTTTAAATAAAATTGCTCTAAATTGTCGCAAATCGGTTCTTTCCTTTCTAGCATTGGAACCTAAGCAGTAAAAGTAGTTCGAGTTTCAACGCGTTGAAGTTATGAAATGTGTTTAGCATCTATGAACACAATTTTAGAAGCCCTTCCGTTTCGGCACGTATATCTCCAAATATCTGAAAGCACGTATACACTCTTGCGAAAGCGAAATTTTGCATCCGTCGTTCCGAGGTTGTAAAGCCTTTGAACAAATTGTAAGATTGTTGTTGTTAAATTAATTAGTTTTTACTTATTTGAATTTCTCATATAAGTAACTATTACTCACCTGTATTTACCCAACATGCATTGACGAGGTTTTTTCCTACTTGAATCATTAGTAAGCAGAGCATTTGTCGGGTCATGGAACACACACAACTTACTGAGAGCGTCGGATAGTATAGAACACCGCCGAAAGAATTTCAAGAAAAGAAGCCGTGAACAACAACATCGGCTGAAGTACCCACTTCAGTATAAATTTAGATCTTACATTAATTTGTATTACTTGAATCGGTAGCTTAAGGTTGGGATGTCCTGTCCCGTCGCCCGATCACTGTGATAAACTGTAAAGACTGAGGAGACCGTAAACACCCAGAATATGAACCTCGCAAAATGCTAGTAAACACCAGCGGCCAAATTCCCACTTTGGTTTAGAACTAACAACAGTGGCAAATAACGTCATATTATTTACCTCCATTTAGCGTTAACCTCAACCTATTTGAATGTATCTGTGAAATTCGTGTTTCAAACACTGCGCTTGTACGGCTTGTGCTTATGAATTTATTATTTTGGGGTTGTGAGCAGCTTACGGCTTACGTGTTTGGCAGTAAATTGTTGCAGTTTGGCAGCTTACACAGCTCTCCTGTGAGTGACCATTCTGGTTTTTCGACCGATCTAGAGTACGGTTGTTTTGACAGTATTAATTTCTCTACGTCAGCGAACTACGATATCTAATCAGTTTTTACTCACATTTGTCCAATACTCGACAGTTGTTACAATATGTGTATGTTCCATTCACTTCTCAGCCATTTGTTGGCATTATAATATAATTATAATTGTATACAGCTTTTTCACACTATTCAGATGTTCGTAAGTTATCATTTTGATTTGAGGATGCTTCTTTTCTCAGTGCTGTGTTACAATATTGAGTGTTAAAATAATTATAATCTAGAAGTGACAGTCTAGCGTTAATTCACGCGATTGCGAAAGAATTAACTGTATGGCATATGCGATTGAAGTTTCATGTTCTTCAAGAAATAATTAAAACTCACGGACTGTCTTAACCTATTCTGGAGTAGCTAGAGCTTGTATCAAATATTACTTAGAAAAACTCGCATTCGAAACATTTTCATCTGGAAAAAAAAATGTCAATAAAACAACAAACCACGACCGAAACGGATTTGGATATAGAAATCTTTGCCCCAGAAGAGCTGCATCGGTACCAAGTATGGCCTCGGCTTTTGTCTGTAAGTAGTGCTGCATGTTTTAGATGTGAGTGTGGCGATGACTGCAACTGAAAATTAGCTGGCTCTGCTTATTTTGCTGAAAGCACCTATATGTATTTATATACTTTGCTGGCTTTGTTTATTTTGCTGAAAGCACCTATATGTTTTTATATACTTTGCTGGCTCTGTTTATTTTGCTGAAAGCACCTATATGTGTTTACATACTTTTTGAGAAAGTTACCTATTCAATTGTCCCATGTACGCAATCATCACGGCGTTAGCGTCAGGTGGGTTCTTTCCTTGAATCGATCACACCGAGTTTTACTTATCTTGGGAAGCTGAGCTCCGCTCTAAAACAGTAGCGATAATTTATTGTGGATTCGAAAATAACAAAAAGTGCCCCCTTTTATCTGGGTAAAATTGAAAAGGGGCTGTTGTAACGGGTCATAGCCACAACCTTACTAAAACATACTTTGTTGAAAGAAAAATAAAAAAATTCTCATTACAAGAAGATAATCGTCATGTTTGTATCAACTGTGGTTCTCTTTTGTTTATTTTTTAAAATCTTGCTAAAACATATTAAGCATGTTTGTTCTGGGTATTACTTTTTTTCAAGCTTAATTCTTTACTGCTTCTTATCTCATCTTTGATTCACAGCACGAGCCAGCAATAACATACGTTTACCTGTACTTCAACTCTCAATTTTATGAGCGAGAATTGTTGTGATGCACTATATGCTCTTTGAAAAAAACAAAACCACCGAGTGACTGATAAAAGGTTTTTATTTCACATTGCTGGTCTGACGTCAATGTATAATACACGTTTGTTATTGCGAGCCACTTGGTGCGTACAGTTCAGTTACAACGTTCTTGCCCTCTCCCTCCTCTTTAAATATTAGTTATGGCAGCCCGTGCTTCGCATCGGTAATTGATTGGGTACATGTAGTAGATACCACTGACTTTATCAAACTTGATACCACCAACTTAATTTCTCCCTTCCATGATATCTTTCTGCCGCATCATTAAACTCTCTGTCTATCTGTCTTTCTTTCTCACCCCCACTCCATTTTTCTCGTTTCAGTGACCGCCCCCCCCCCCTTTCGAAATCTTAAACAGTTTCCCAGTGCATTGCTAACTCTTTCTTGCGCTTCTTTACATTATAGTTTCTCCTTGCCTGAATCACCCGTTTTCATCAGTATTTCTCTGTTTTAATGCAAACGTAAGGGTTTCTCTCCCCCCCCTCTCTCTTGTCTCTCACTCAATCCTTCTGTAGATTTCTTCCTCTTCTTCACCTAGATCTAGATCTAGCTCGATGCGGGTCATTAGATAAAGCTTTTGGATCCTATATAAACATAACATGAATGATATAACTTTTTAAAAATAAGCTAATGGACCAGCAAACAAAACTATGTATTTGTAAAAAAAAAAATTCTAGATTTTATTCATTTTGTTCATGAAGCTTTTCGCCTCATTTTTTATTTGAACAGAAAAGAAGAATCATGGGTTGAAGCTTGATAATGATCCACTCACACCTGTTTCCAAGAAAAAAAATCCAGGTCTACATCTACTCTTCAGTTTATCATTGTCAGCTAGCCTAGAGCCTTATTCGAAATCTAGAACATAGAACATTGGTGAACATTTTCATTCATAAAGACAATTGTAAACTTTATTAGCTTTTACATTAGCGATGACGCTCAAAGCATGATAAAGTAAAAATTATTCATAAAATGTCACATTGTTCGAATTTGCGTTTCGCTCTGTAACATTTTACATGTATCGTATAAAAAAATTGATCAGCACCCGTCCAGCGCACCGCGTCATTTTATGAACGCATTTCGACTTTCAAGTAAAACCCAAAATAGATTTAAAATGGAGGAAAAAACTTGGATAGGCACCACAATTTTCACATAAATTAAAAAAGCATAACTATTTGCAGAGTTAACAGACCATTTTAAATGCTCTCTCACATCAATTTAGTGTGATTTGAAATGGATAGGCTAATTTTCCCTAATTTTAAGACCCCCACAAAAAAGGTTAAAAAGCCTTTTCTGGCTGAAAGTTCACCTCTCCTTCCATTATAATA
>BMAT01009017.1:376386-391811 GCA_019649035.1 Elysia marginata
AACAAAAAAAAAAAACAAAGAAAAAAGTTAGAGACTTGCGTAGTAAATTTCGCAAAATAATCAACTTTGCTCTTAAAGTCATGCCTGCAGATGGTTGCTTTACCTTTTTCACGTGGTCTTTACTTTCTAGTTTATCAAACGATTCAATCCTCTCCTCCTCATTCCCTCCCGTCCTCACGAATCTGATATCTCCAACACAATAGACATTAAGTATGGCTTAGCCCATCTGTGTGTTGCCACACTGAGAGAGAGAGAGAGAGAGAGAGAGAGAGAGAGAGAGAGAGAAAGAGAAAGAGAGCGAGAGAGAGACTTTAATTTAAACATCGTTGTTATCACCGCACATAATCAAACCTTTCTTCATGACTTAGACCGTAAAAAAAGGTTGTAAACCTGTCTTTTGTGATGCAGGACAAAATACTTTCAGAAACGTCTTGAAAGATAATACCTAATAAACGTTTTGATGGTTTTTTTTTTTATCAAGATCAGAATGCTTTGTCATAAATTTTAAATCGATCGACTAAGAAATGGACATTTTTATTCCTAAAATCTTTTGGTCGTGATAACATTTTATCCAGCATTACAGGCGACAGATTTGGGATTTTTTTTAGATTTCCTTTTATTTATTTTTCATCCTTTAAGTCTCTTTATCTAATACATGTACATGTATTACAACAATGCACAATGGTGTGTTTTGGAATGGATGTGGAGTAAAATTGTTGTAATAGCACTCTCATTTTGTTGATTATCCATCTCAATACTTTATCCTGCACCACAGACAGTATTATGGCTTTCTCATAGTCTCAATTTCGTTAAACATGTTCCCCAGTCTATATTTCTGCATCATATAAAAGTTGACCATTTGACTGTGTACATTAATAAGGTCTTACCGCCTAATACCCTTCTTTCTTGTATGTGTGCAACACTAGGTCGCCTTATTAACCCAGAAACCCTACTAGAGTAAATGTCATGAATACTGTAACCATTATTTTACATTAAATTTTATTCTGGGTCGGCTCATAACATTAAAGTACCAGCAGTGTGGTTATGTTAAGGCTGGCGAAGCCTGTTGTGTATGACGACCTAGGACCAAGCCAAATCCTGAAAATTTTATGTAATGGGAGAAAAACTACAAACCACTGAGGCTTTTTGCGTCCTTCTTGTGCTACATTGCACGTTTTGGCCAGCGTTCTAGTCGCCAAGCCAGCGGTTTATCTACAGCTGAGTCAGTTCAGCGCTTGAGTTTGTTTAATTAGAGAAAACGTTGCAAAAGGAAGGAAGTAGGAAGAAAGGAGGCGCGCCTACTAGTTTAAACTGCCCTGGGCAAATCGATCAGAGAGATGTATATGTACGTCTAATTTTAGACTGTAGTGTATGGGCTCTTGATGTAAACAACTGATAAAATATGTTTGACTTGTTATTTCTCAGAAGTTTGGGGCAAGCATTCAATTTTCGTTTCTGTTTGAATATTTTTGTATGAAATGGGTGAATCTGGAATAGGAACCCTAACCTTTTTTTAAACTTAATTTTTTGTTGAATTCTTAAAATTGTTATATAGATCTATATGCATTTGCTTTGTGGATCTTTGTTGCAATGGACAAATCTTTCTCTTCAGCAAAGAACTTCTTTAAATTTCGTGGGATTTAGATTTGCGCAGCGACCTACTTGTCTGTATATTTAGCCGTCGATGTACTGGTGATATTTTAAATTGCTTACTGATGAGGGAGGAGGATCACGCAGTCGTGAAAGTTACATAGAAATCTGTCCAGACGCCAACATTTTCTGTTTCTGGAGGGCAAATTAAAAAAAAAACGTTACACGCCCCGCCATCCCATAGCGTATTTGCTTTCTGGCCATAGAGTTGGCGAGGAAAGGTCAAACCCAGCCCTCCCGCGCCCGACGGCCTATCTTCTAGAAGGTTATAGAATGTATAAAGTTTGTTTTCGTTCCCATCCCCCGTAAAGGCTCACATTTATGTAGATGTATAACTGGAATTGCGGATGCACCTTTCTTTACATATCCGGCGAACGTGCAGGCATCTGGTACACATAGAAAGGAGCGCGTACTTTGGGACCATATAGGCTTGAATCTTTGATTTTCTTTACATTGTCTTCATGCGAGCCCCCATCAAAGGTTTGCGTCTCTCGCCCGTTATATGTTTTGGAAGAGTAGGAATGAGTGAAGGGAATTTTTAACGCCGCATATGGTCTTCTAGAAATTGATCAGGGGCGAGCACAATCATTGTGAGAACTTTTTGGAGTGACATATTTAAGATATTTTCCCACGAAGCGACTGATCTGGATGGATATCACAATTTCGATCACAGACTGCGGGGACGAGGTCTCTGACGTGGCAAGTATTGTTTCTTAGTTACATTATTGGTCATGTTGCTTCAAGCCTTCTTCTACGAAGGCAGCTACCTACTTCTCATTTCAACACTTTACTGATGTCGAACAAAATGCATCCACTATTTATACCTCTTCGTTATGTTAGTGTCACAACTTAGTTTACTTGTTTACTGTAATCATGTTTAACAATAGCCTATTGTTTCATCTTTTTATTTATTTACCTGTTGTTTTTAAGTACAATTGCCAAGTCTATAAAAAATTTACTACTTGCATTAGATTTCAACTGAGAAAAGATGTTTTCAAGTCTAATTTGAAAACATTCTTTTCCCTCGGATTCAATTTTATGGAAGGTAAAGAGGCCACCCAAACTCCTTGGGACCCCAAATCTTTCAAGATAGTAATTTCGTTGTATTTCTCAGTCTTCCTCCAACTTTCTTCCTCTCTTTTCCTTCTTCTCGAGACTTGTCTTTTTTCAGTCCCATTTTTTTGCCGCTTTGTGTCTTTTATGTGTCGAAGAAAAAATCTGGGCCACATGTTTGTTCACATTGGCATTCTTTTGATTCGAAGGCTAACGGCTATTCATTGAAACTTATACAGCTAATCAACTCTGTAAATAAAGGTATAACCTAGTTGAAAAAATAACGCTACCATAATGACCTTCTTTTGATTTGAAAGCTTATGGTTATTCATTGAAAATTATACAGCTAATGAACTCTGTTCATAAAGGTATAGTCATGTTGAAAAATATAACGCCTACCATGATGGAAGATACCGCTATGTCATACGCTTTCCTTTAGTGGCCATTGTTTCTGTTATTCCCATTTAGTATTAATGATAACTTAATTGTATCATGAATTAACTCTTAAGGTTTAAAGAATTGTCAGGTTTTTCCATTTTTGATCGTGTCCCAAGATATCTTCTTTTCATGTTGCTACCCAAGGATACAAGTACTCACCTTTGTTTTCCACAGTTCCCCCACTAATTTTAAACTAATTGCAATCAAAGCATATTATGCCAATTTTACAAATCATTCTACTTGACTGTGACGTCGTGGTCTCATGGTAGGCGCTTGGCTTTCGGGCCGAGAGCCCTGTATTCGGCAAGTCGACGTTTAGTCCTTGAGAAAGGCTATTTACAAATATTTCTCCGCCCCACTCATTAAAAGAGTATCCGACTACAGGCAGTGAAAGATCTTGTCAGTATGCTAGAGTGATGCGCTTCATTTGCTGCTCCTTTGTGAGTTCACACGGTAATATGGATTGTAATGGCCTCTCGGGGAACCCGTGGAAAGCGCTCAGAATATTTAGTGGATTAGGCGCTGTATAAAATCGCTCTTTTTTATTTATTACGTCGTGCTTACAGTCAAGTCGCAATTCGTCAACAGATAAGGATCAGACCCTGCAACAAGGAAAATCAATATTCGAGTAAAATGTAAATACAAAATTTAAATTAAGATAGCAAAGAAGAGTAAAACAAAGCAGCTCCTAAACCATCATCAACTCATGCGACGCTTTAACAAAGCAATAGTTTATATTTTCTGACCAATACCTTGCCCAATGGCTTCAATCATTTCCATTATGTTGATGTGCATATTAAAAATCTTGTTTATGAAAGCGATATGTGATTGCCAAAGAAAACTTCGTTCGTTAGTCAAGGAGTTTTCCTCACCCTTTAAATGCGTGCTCTGAGCTCCACGGGTAAAACGGTGGAGTTTATTCAGAAAAGGAAAAAAAGGTAATGTTATGACAGCTCTTATTATAGATCATTCCTTATTTTTTTTACCTTCTCATGAACGTGTTATAGCTTAGTAGCGAAGCTTTACGAGAAATGGAAATACGAGACAAACTAGTATAAAATCTTAAAGCCCATGGGGGATCACGAAAATGATACCCCCCCCCCCCTTTGTCCTCTTCCAAAAAATATTAAAGAAGCCGTTCTTTCATATTTAGCTGGCAAGATTTCCACCCAAGGTTTTAGATGTGTGTGTGTGTGTGCGTATCTACCTTTCCGTGTAGCACAATGACCTTCCGTCGCTGAACAGACTCTGCCATTGTGACTGGGGGAGTAGTCATGCTCATGAATAGTTTGGCAAAATGGAATATAAAAATGAAAATTTTACAACTTGGCAAACATACCTGGTCATACTTAACTTCAGTGGACTAGCTTCTCTCTCTCCCCCTCTCTCTCTTTCTGTATCCTCCCCAACCCGATCCCCTTCACCACACAACTTATTGAATCCTATGAGGTTCTTTCAACAAACGCACGTTATTACTAAGCGGGTCGTATATTGTGCTCTTTGAAATAAAATCGATACTATACTTTCATCCCCCTCTTTATACCCCCAGACCGTTATTCGCTGAGCTTTAAAAAAAGTATATTCATATAATATTATTACAGAGTCATGTTGCTATAAGTATGAAAAGAGTCCCCTAAAACACGCGTCCCTCTATCAAATTCTCTGGATCCTCGTTTTTATGTTTCAGATTTCTCCACTGTAAAGGCTGAAGTAAGAATATTCATAAGAATTTCACCTACGCCTTGTAGACTTGAGGAATAAGTCGGATTTTGGCCTAAGCATTTTGCCATGTCTTGGTCCAGAATGATCATGTTTAATTCACACCACACTGCATTGTGTAACCCTAACTAGTTGGAACAAACATGCCAGGTATTAATAAATCATTTGGAATGGATGTCACCCTTATTCAAAGTAATGGTTTGCGACAGGCTCAACTTGACTTTAATATACACCGTGTACAGCGTCACGGCATCTTGAGCGAGTGATATTGTGGAAATCTACTTTAAGTACACTACTCAAAAAATTTTGTTATAGCATTTGAATTGCCATCGCAGATTGCGAGTCCTGCAGAAAGAAGCTATGAAACTTTTCAGACCAAGATGTACAACTAAAATGATGCCGTCAGTACCTTTATGTGAAGTGCAGTGAGACTTACACAAGTCTACGATGTTTTCCAATGTATGATGGTACGCAATCGTTTACAGGGATGCCATTTTTCAGTTATTCTTCCGTTTTCCCCCGTTTTTTAAAGCCTGACCAAGTGAAGAAAACTACAAATTTGAAAAAGATTGATCCCTTGGACTATGGCAATTCAGTAAGTGTATCCAAAACGAAATGACCCTTTTTGTACCTATAACAACTCTAAATGCAAGCGCCATGTTTTTCGCTTAGTTTCAGAACATTTGAGTAGCATCTCTACGTTTCGAGTAGTAAGTGTTGTTCGACTAGCGACTGAAAGTGGTGGCTCTTGAAGTTTTCACTCAATCTTCTTTGCGTGAATTCACTTATCTCCAGAAGTGGTGATCTCCGGAGCTAAGATCACGTTTCTCTGTAAAGTAAGATTGGTTTGAGGTACTCGTATTTATAGATAATACATCGCCAGTTCTTAAGCATTATGCAGGTAAACAATTTTGTTTAGTGCCTAGATGTGTTACACATCTATCGTTTCACCATTGACACAACAAACTGTAGTTGTTGAAGCCGAGAAACTGCTAGTGTTGCGCAGGTATTTTCCAATAAGAGTTGAGTTTGCTGCCAAGTATTGTACTGTTTAATTTTTAGAAAGATGTTATGATCTCTTTACAAAGTTTTGTGAGATCGTAGCTTTTAGTTTTTGGAAAGCGACATCAGCGAGATAACGTGTGAACGCCACGGTAACTTAATGTCGGCAATAGGCAGGTGCGAGAAATGTGCAAACGCGCGTTTTGGTCGTGAGCAGAGGAAAAAAAAATCTCGCCTCCATGTGTGGGAGCTGGTTTTAAACACTGTTGCCAGCCGAGAGTGCGTGTGCTAGTTGGCTCGGTACGAGAGTGAGGGTGTATTGTTTGAAATATAAAGAGCTAGATCAATAGTCATACTAATGTCCTCATGGGACTTTACTAAGGATTGTACCAAAACCGAAGCTTCTAGGCATACTCGAGCTCCGTTCGTCTCCGGGCTCTTTCAATGCTGCCACTGGCTTTTGTTGTCTTCCCTCATTCAATTCAGACGTGCTGGTACAACTCTGGCAGATGGACGTCGAGGTTGAGAAACTTAAGGTTGAGACAAGTATTTTCACCATCTATTCAGGCGAGAGCCACCGTGCGTGTCATGTCTCCTAGCCTGAGACAGCTTTGTCAGCTGATCGTACATTTAGCTGAACTTAATGATTAAGGCCTGTGATTTTATTAAAATATATGCTTACTTTGAATACACAAACTGTATGATTTTTGTCATGGTTCAGGCTCTCTGAAAGTGCAGTCTACCGCATCGGAGCTAGTAATACAGGCCTGCAAGGGATGTTGTGATGGCAGTTATTAGTGGTTCTTTACGTCTTGCGGGTAACATGTTAAGCTTCTATATTTTTTAATATGATGTGCCTTTAAATTGTAGGTTGAATGTTCTACTGATTGAACTACCCAATCCTTGGAGCAATGTTACACTTTATTCTGCTTAACATGCTATATTTACTTCAATCGTTCACAATTTTTTTCTTCTTTTCTGTTATCAAAAAGTTCGAGTGGAAGTCGCACAGGTTTGTCTTCACCTGCTGTTTTGTATTCTTTTCATCATGACTTAAAAAACCTGCTATCATATCCGATGGCGCAAGCAAAGTTTTCATAGGTAAGCTTCCGCGCCTACCCCGTCTTCTTTATTGCTAGTCAATTTTAATGCAATTTGCATTACTGTTCAACAAATTAGCAGTTTGCTAACTGTTATTTTGTTAACTGAGTGATAGATCTAGATCTTTGTGTATTTTTTGTAGCTTTCACCATTTTAAAAGATGTACAGAGCTAGCAAACTTTCCAAACTAGGCGAAGGGGCCTATTCGAGATGGCCTAATTTCCGCGCAATAAATAAGTCAAGAGGTGATTGCTCAACAGCTTTGATCAGCAAAAGTCACAATTATCTCTTCTCCCAGGCAGGTTGGCCTTGTTTAGTGAAGATCAGGACCTAGTCATTTTATTACACCCCGTTCCTTGGAATCACACTGCACTTTACACCAAGCAGTTTATAAGAAGTTGGCCCAGTACTGGGTGGCCTGGTTGTGGCAGGCTTATTACCAGGGCCCACTTACAAATTTCAGTCCAGGATAATAGCTGCGACTTAGTCATGAGGATTGCCTCATGCGCCAGGATTGCGTCCTCGGACTCAGTAAACTCATATTAGTCATAATAAAAAAACAGCAGTGGTTTGTCACTCTGGTCAGCTAACGATGCAGGGCAAGCTTCTGGATTTTGTGAGGTTCCATGACTCAATGTCTCTCAGGCTCTCAAACAGCATTGACGGATGCACGTCACTGGCACACGCAGGCGGGGTCCAGGCTCTTGTGAAGTGTCGAAGCCATTGAGGCTATTCATGATAGAGGCAACTACACTGTAATCTTGAGTTACTGTCGTCGTCTGCTGTAAACCTGGATCCGAAGCCGCGTTGACTTGCCCGACCGCAGCAGCAGCCAGGCTTAAGGCCTGTGTGGGACAGTCATCGGGCGGCCACATGTTATCAGGTGAGAGCAGGCCAATATACCAGGGTTCACGTCTCCGTGTCTCCCTCTCCCTCTCTGATGTTTGGATTGTTTGCCGTAACCACACACAGGATTCTGTTAGCTTCACTTTCGCCTTCTGTTAGTTTTGTTCGCAGAAGCTCCAGTGATCGCAGCGAGCTTATCAAGAAGGATTATTCTTTATGACAAATTATCACCAACTCTTGTGACGATTCGTGTTGGACTAGAAAAATGAGACGGAAATGTGTAGACAAGTGTTGCTCTGCCATGTGAGCTTTATTCAGATTTTAGTGTGATGGTGCTTATATATATGCTTGAATGTTCAATGACAAGTTTTTACAAGATAAAACCAGCTAGCTCTTAGTTCTAATTATGTCAACAAAAATTACATTGGAAATTACGTTCAAACCTAAACATACAATTTGAGTTGCTGGCCGCAGCTGCCTGCTTGGCGACGGGCGTAATTTAAGGGTGATTTTATTTATTTCTTAATTTTTTAAAGCTATAGGCCTATCCCTTTGTTACTACTTTACAATGATATTCTCGGCGTCGTTGAATGATCGAAATTTTGTGTTCACGAATGCTAAACACCCCAATGTCACAAAGCATACTAAGTGTAGAAGGGTTTTGTCAGATTATGACCAGACATGGGAACCACTGCGCGCATCTCATCTCACCAAGAATCATTACAGATAACATTAGACAAATAATTCGACTAGATTGAGCCAACTTCCTGAGCATTTATTGTTACACATCATACCGATATGTACATTTTACCGTGAAACCAGAGCAATCGAGTTGGATACACATCTGTATCATATAAAAATTTGTGTGAAGAAATGACATGTTATCATATATTTCTAATATAAATTTGGACAATATGCATTAAAAAAAAACAACAACTAATTTTGGTTGTCGAACCAAAGCCAAAGATCGCTCTAACCTCAAAGCCGCATGGCTGCGACTTGTTAACTTAACATCATTTTATTTGCGTTTTTTCCAATATGAGTTATCTCGCAGTTGGTGCAATCTTTAGCCATCACTGACTGAAAAAAGTAAATACACACATATCTCAGGCATGCAAGTTTTCCGATTTTTGCAGGAATTCCGATTTTTTAGCAGTTTTGTTTAGCTGAAAAAAACAGGAAAACTAGAAAAAACTATGACCTCATTGTTAAAGATAACATCCAAAATTAAGACTAATAACAGTCATAGAAAATCAAACACTCAATTTTTTGTTATATAGCTGTGTGGGCACTTGTACAGAGTTGTATCTATCTCTTTAAATTAGTCTATCAAAAGTTCTATAGGGGCACCTACAGAGTGTATAATTTTCCTGCCTTTTGAGCGTGAGCTGTTTGCATCCCTGATATTAATTTGTTAAAGCTCTTTTAGTTCTTATACTTTCATTAGTTTGTGTAAATATTACTGAAAAAAAATGGCATCATGCCAGTTGCAACAAGTATACTATAATCTCAGATTATTATTTTGAGCCACACTTACAGCTAGTAAGCATACAATCATATCATAACAAGCTCAGAACCACACTGCAGCATTGCAAAATAGAGCGACAGTAAGTTGACCAATTGACATGTAATGGACTTGATATATCACATTAATGGCTGTAGCTGAATGGATCTGACTTTTAGATTCAGCACACCATGGTTTTGTAGGTAAATGTGAGAAGAGAGCCTGGAACCTCAAAGAGTTAAAATATCGGAGTCAAGAACCTGGATGTATTCCAGGGTGATTTTGCTCCCCCCCCCTCCGTATAAGATTCCTCTAGCTCTGAGTACTGAGTGTTCTGCCAAAAGCGTATGTTATTCTGACTCGTGTGTTATCTACCACTGTAAATTTTTACCTGGTTGTTTCGTGGGCCAGAGCGTTTTCTCGCAGGGTTTGCTTAACGTACGAGTACACACGAATTTCTTATTTATCAAGATAAATATCTTTTACCTTTTCCCCACACTCATCGCAGCCGACCCTCTTTTTAAAAGTAAAACCTGTTGCACAAACGCTATCTGTAGGAGTGTTAACGTTGCGAATCTTCCGCGCCATGCTCGTGCTATCTTATCTATGTAGAGAAGTGATCATAGCCAAAGCCACTTTAAAAATAACCTCTTACATAAGCAGATAATGTGGGCTTACAACAAAAAAGTTGGACTTTCGGACTACAGAACATACACAGTTCTAGTATAAACACATGCAAGCTATTAACACATGCAGCAGTGCAGCAGATAAAATTTCTGGCAAGGTGGGTATCTTTTGGTTATACCGAAAAGGACCGCGAGGCGTCATTATAGCACTCCCATCGGTTCATCACTTTTTTCAGATCTTAACCGAAATTATCACGCACCTGACATGTTAACACCATTTAAGTGTAGATCTTCTAGGCCCATGGAACTGCCCATTGCGTCGGCGTCATTGGCATTGTTTACGGAAATGACTCGCACCTTGAATGGCTTGAATCACCTGGCTTATCGTAACGTAGCTCTGGACCACGGCGGATTAACTGAGTCGTTCGCGGATTAGAGCATTCTTCAGTCTTCACGACTATTCGACTATTGCGTATTTCAGGACTTAAAGCTTGTAAAGGTATTCATTGCGCTGACCAGGTTTGTCAATCCCTACGACACGTACTTCGCAACCTACTCCCCGACCCCTCTCCCACCATGTCTATCGCCACCTCTCTTTCTCTTCACCCAAGCCGACGACTTTTAGACACATATAGTTACAATTTTATTCTGTTTAAAATTCTCAATCCTCTCCTTCCAGTTTTTTTTTTCGCATTGCTCCGTACAGGATGTCAGTCAATGTTTCTCCTTGCCAATTTACGTTAGAGAATGTTTACTCAAACGAACAGACCGTCTACAAAAGTAAAATTTTCTTTGGAAAGGGGGTGAAGACACATACATTATTTGCACAGGACAGCGAAGGGCAATGCAAATTAAAGTGTTCTGTATAGTAGCATTGAATGACTGTAATTGCCTTCCTGCTCCTGCTGCTGGAATCAAGCGGTAGGACAGATAAAACGAAAACAAAATGCACCGATTGCCGTGTTTACATTTGGCGTAACTCGTCTAGACGAGACCCAGACAGCGGCGGATCTCCCAGCTTCCTTACCAATAGGAAACTGATTAACAGCGGTTCAGTTGCTTCCTTTAAATAGATCTACATGTAACCATTTGGCGTTACATTATACCGTTTTTGTGATAATGCTTTTTTTAAACGTTGATGTATATGTCGTGGACCTAATTAAATTTTGTGTTAATGATAGCGTTTATTAAATTGCAAACGTTTGTACCCTTTTCCTCACGACTGAGCACCAAGTTTTCTTTGCTCAGCAGCAGTTGTTGCACCTTTTTGTCACGGTTGACTGTAGCCGCAACGGTACACGTCTACACTAACCTTTCCTTGAAAGTTACTTCCAAAGTCTTTAGATACTAGATATAGACAGTGCTTGTAGCGATCGACCCATTGCCTTCTAATAAAGTTTGTTTATGTTTGCATTGGATAGACAGACATAATGCAATCGCTTGAAACAGATCTTGAAGTTCCTTGACCTGTTTCGGCAACAGCAGCTGTAAGTCAGATGCTGTGCCACCTTAGTTTTGAGCCACCTCCTTGCTTCTGCTAGTGGTGAATGAGTTGCTACTGCTCTGCCAGATCTATAATTATAATGAAGGCAAAAGAGGGGCTTAAGACAGATACACGTTGCCTGCTTACCTGAGACTGAGAGGGCCACCCGGTGCTTCCTCCGCTCCGGTCAAGGAAACCTACCATAAGCTCGGAGTCGGGCCTGAATGTTGTGTAATGTAAAGAGCAGTCGGATTTGTTATCTAATCTTCGATGCCTTATAGTGTTTTTGTTGAGACGGATCCATAATCTTTTACCGATGCATTAACATTTCTGTAACATAGTGCTGTGTTTTCGTGTTTAAACTGTTTATTTAGTCTATTTCCATTCACCAGGGCTATTTAACCATTTTAAACATTTTATTGTAAAGATTCTTTGCTTGTGCTAGGCGCCCCAAACGTGAGCGAATCAATTTGGCTGTTGTCGTAAATTCGTTTTTTTTTCCTCTAAGAGTTGCGGCTAGTTACAAGTGAAGATTTAAGGTGTTTTTCGACTATTGAAAGAAGCTAGTTTTTCATGAGTTGAGAGAAACTTTACTGCCTTTGTTTGATCGTTAAGCCACCTGTATGAAGGAGAGATCTAACTGTTCTACCTGGCTTCTGTTTTAAATATCTTGTGCCTAGCGCCATCATACTCGGGGCAGCTAGATTTAGTTTACGAGAAAGTTCAGTTGGATTTTGAAATGTAAATAATGATTACGACACGGTCTTAAATTCCGTGATCGATCTTTGGGACGAAATACTTTTTTTTTTATCAATTTCGGAGCTCAATTTTTTAGGCTTCATACTGTCAAAGGTTGTAATTATCATGATAACTCTTGTTTCGCCTTGAGGGCAAATTTTGAAATAGTTGCGTGATTGATGAGTCTTAAAGAAATAATGTTTGCATCTTAGCACTGTTATCTAATTAATATTTTTATCTTTGAGTTGAGAATCACACAACTTTAAATACGAAATTGTTTCGACCATGAGCTGAATCTATATTCTAGGTGAGATCTAGATTTAATTTTTTTTATCTATGAAAACATGGATAGAGCATACGTCAATGATTAAGCCTAGTAGCATCCGTTTTCGTTATGCCAACTTTAAGTCACCATAAATGCATCGGTGAATTTTCACAACGTTGTGAGTTCTTTAATTTAGCATCATGGGCAGCTTTTGTTTCACGAAAAAAAGTATGTAAAACCTAAAAGGAATTTGTCGGTGGTTAACTAAGTATAGCGGCTTAAACGCTGTTTTTAATCTTCACATGTTCAGGGGCAGCGCAGACGATTCTTGGCAGCTTTCGATTGACTTGGCGAGTTTTCAAACTTCCCTTATCATTTGCTTGGATCCTTGGAAAATATTTACCGTTGTTACAACCGTAGGTAGATATTTTTACGGCCGGCCTAACACCAAAACATATATTAATATTTGTAGCTTGTTTATGTTAAAATATATTTGCTCATACTGAATTTTACGGCACTTTTATAACATTTAGGCAGGGTAGAATGTGGGTACCGGGTACCCTAAAAGTACTTTTATAACTTGCCAGGGTGTGAATGTAAGAGAATAACCTTACCCAGGGAAGACAAGGTGCTTACAGGCTTTTCATCGCCACCACAATCTACGGGGTTAAGGACATGTTTTATTCAATGAACTTGTGAAGAGCCATGGCTGGCGGTGGTGGCCGGCAGCTGAGCCTAGACTATTCAAAATCACGGCAGCGTTGCTCCCGATTTCGCACAAGGCTTGCAGCCTGTGTCGTGTATGATTATTAGATCTAGAATCTAGATCTAGATCTATAGAAAGGTTTTCCTGTTAAATATTTTTTTTTTGTAACGTCCTTTTTATATGAATATTGTAGCCTTATTCAAACGTTGTGAGAAGAGAGGTCAGATCAGAAGGGCTGCTGGGTCTTCTAGAAGCTGTTATGAAGTCATGTCCTGAACAGGATTTCTGCCTCGCACTGTTTTTGGTGTGCAGTTTCTCAACACCTCGGATTCACTTGTGGTGTTTTTTCGCAGGTGGAAAGAGGTATAGACAGTATTGTTAAACATTCAACATTTTTAGATCATATTGAGTGCTATAGTCCGCAACCAATTCGTTTCTGCTTTTGTCGTTGAGGGCAATAACGGTTCGGTTCTCACCATCTCATCGTCCTCTCATATTTTCTTCCTTTCAGTCACATAGGTAGCTATTTGTCTTTTAAACTTTGGCATGCTATGTGTGCAAGTCTTTTTACGGCGACGAGACAATAGCTTTCCTGGCTGCCAGGTAGACACTCTACCGATGTAAGGAATTTAAGAATTCCCATATTTTCGAAGAAAGAGGAGAGAATTTATCTAGATCTAGATTTATATCTATTCATCTTTTTGCGCCTTCTTTCATCCTATGTGCGACATGACACATCTAGTCGTACACACTCACTGCAGTTGCTGCACTGTCGTCCAAGGCCAGAGAATGCTCAGTTTTTCCATTAGTCTAGGCGCAACGGTCATAAATCACAAACTGTCCTCTCACCCCCACTCGCCATGGCCAGATGCAGGTTTGAGAAGCAATGAGCATGTGGTTTTATCTTCTCTTGCCCATCTTCCACCCCGATTCTTCGCTGTTGACGTGGCGTGACTGCTCTTTGTTTGAGTCGACGTATCGAATTTTGCATCAGAACGCTACAATGCCTTGTGATTTATAGCCAAACTGGCGTTTTGGGTTAACTCGGTTTGTGCATTATTATCAGATGGTTCCACTTTGTAAAGGTGTTCAACTTTCCTAGCCTGTTGACCACAGAAAACCCCACCTGTCCATTATATTGTCGGAAGTAGGTAAGATATTAAACACCAATGCAGTCATACTTTTAGTGAAGAAAAGTACTGGCAGCTAAAAGTTGCACTGCCTTTCTATCAAATAGTGACTTGAACTTACTTTGTCAACTATTTTCATCAGATGCGTTTCATTTAGAGAGAAAGATGAGGGGAGGGTGGAGTGTGAAGCGGAGTGATTACGTATTGATTAAAAAAAAACAACCCACCAAACGTCGTTACATTAACCCCCCTCCCCCGCCCCCAAAAAGTCAATGAAGGCCTGGGATGGTAATTATTATCCTAAAGTTTGTTGCATTTCATGCTTTTAAGCGTCCGACACAGGCTTTTTTTCAACTGATCTTTTTATACCTAATGCGATTTTTTAGGGTTTAAGCGGCACACAAGCTAATACATGCGGTAACAAGGTTGCGGTTTAGTTAACAAAAGTTAAGATCAGGAAATACGATTCATTAAAAAGAAAAAAAGTGTGTAAATTTAGGATTGATATCTCTTGGAAAAGATACATTTTAAATGAATTTATTCTTTTACAATTTTGTTATTCTTTATTAAGGAATTAAATAAGTTGTCTCATTTACTCAAGTTAAGCTACACTTGAATCCTAAAACATCTCTTGGATTTTTTTTAAACTTGGTGGGCGAAAGGTTCGCGTTGTAGCGATTTTGCTACAGTGCAGTCAACAAGACCAAAAAGGGCGAATCTTGCATTCAATGTACCCCTCTCCTTACCAAATAAAGTCCCCTGATTTGTGAAAATCGCACACACCTTATGACATTCGCTCACTCGAACACTTCATAACATTTTTATTGCTTCTGCCACACAAAGTGTAAACAGTCTCGCCGAAGATTAAAAACAATATTGAACAATAAAAAAACCCCTTAAAATTAATACCAATTAATACACACACACATCCTATGCCTTCCCACTTCTTAACACTTTAAGCTGTGCCATTAGATCGGCAACATAATTGTTTTCTTTTTGACACATTTAAGTCATCCAAACATTTTAAGACCGGTGTGTTAAAACCTTTTTATCACATATATGTCAAATTTAAGTTTGGGAACATGTTTTGAAGGACACGCGCTTCATTTAACTTTTGCTACACACATTATGTGTACTTGTTTCTTCTTCTTCTTCTTCTTCTTC